>JAJOOS010016666.1:0-31903 GCA_029582725.1 Solanum chiquidenum
TAAACTCATTGCCCTACCAAAGACAAATTCAAACCTAGTAACAACATGCTATAATTATGGACTGCTAAATACAATATATACCCAAACATGAGATGAAATAGCAATAATACCAGAACTACACAAGGCATTTATGCACTATAAAAGGATAACTAAAGGAACATTATTCTACATAAGATTTTATTCAGCACCAGCCGAGATACTTTATGATGAAATTAAGCCAATTATACAAGTTATAAAAATTGGACTAACTAGAGAAATGATCATACCTGAAAAAATAGAAATACAAGACGAAATACAAAAAGTAGAGATACCAGAGTTCTATGCAGGAAAATGAGTTATTGGAATAGCTACCATTTTAAACGAGTTAACAAATAATTATTTAAACGAAAATTCAGTATGGAGTTATTATTCAAGGGAACAAACAATGATCTATTCAAATTGCAGAGAAGTAAGACCAGCAGATATGGAGAAAATAAGACAATGGGCACTAAGTTTATTAAAGCTAGAACAATAGCCCACTACAAGAGCTATACAGATAAACTTTATCTCATCAAGATTAATGACAAGATACTGCAAAATTATCGAACAAAAATATCCAGATCGCCAATGTTCGAAATGTCAAGGAGAAGATAACGTAATTCCAGACGTCCAGCTGGAATAAGTAAAAAGCAGACAAAGATAAAAGAAAGAAGAAGATAAGAATCGTTGAAAAATATGTAAAGATACTTTGGACTATTGTGCATTATTGTATCCACTATCTGTGGAATTGTAAATTATTATAGTCAGTGGAATTGTAAAGTTAGGGACAGATGTAAAGTAGAAACAGTAGAAGCACTAGTAGGAATAGTATTTCCCCCCTATAAATAGCAAGCCATTTGGCATAACTAAGGCAAGACTTTCTAGACGGAAAGCATGCCTTCTTTGTAATATCAAAAATACTCTCAATAAAAAGATATTTCTAAGCAATATGGAGCAGAAAGATATCGAGCAGGTATATCAATTTATGATTATGCATAGCTAAATCCTTTAATTCCTGAATATCATAAAGCATGATTGAATAAGTTTATATTAGTTATTATATACGAGAATTATTTGAAGCATGTTTTTTAGTTTGTTAACATGAGGAAAAAAGGAAAAACTTTCAGAACTATGCCATCCTATAGTTGAAACCATAGGCGAGAGAAGCCGTGAGGGGAGTAAACAGAGTTGAGGCGCTGTTTAGGAAGGAATTATCTTTGAAAGTACGATGTTAATAGTGACAGGAAACCATGGTTGAAATAATCTAGTTTATAGTAATCTAATATAAATATTATTGTTATGCAATATGATATGAGGGAATTACTGAATTAAAATCAGCATATGAATATGACGACCTATTTACATGATGAAATGATACTAAACGTTTTATATGTACTCAAAAACATAAAAATTATTGAATTAAGAAGAATAATATGGGAAAAAATATGTGAATATGAAGATCTAGAGTTAATGAACCAAACATGGTATGATATAGAATTACATGAACTAGACTCAGACTTAGAAAGATTTAATATTAACGATTAGAATTAGATTCAGACTAATGATAAATTATGAATACTTACAATATTGGCATGAAACTAATGAAGAAATAACCCTGTTAGGAAACCTGATAAAAGAAAATATAGAAATGTATCAGAGAACCCAAGATATACAATACATAGAATATATCCTAGAAAATGTAAAGGAAATAATTAGAATAATACCGCTAAGAGAAAATTATTATGATAAAATAAATCATGGATACAGGACCGCCCCCCCCTAAAAAAAAATATATTTTCGTATGTTTTTTCGTCTATGGCGAATTCTTCTTTATTCATTTCAAATTGTGTTTTAATTTATATTCAATTTTCTGTATTTCCAATTGTAATTTAAATATTATTTTTAGTTTGCAAACTTAACACATAAGTTAATCCCATGCTAATTAGCCTGAATCCATGTATAAACAACATCAAAACAGAGCATAACACAATACCCACTACAACATCAACACCCAACCTCATAGTTTCACCCCTAGATCTTGAGGTTTTAGCCACCCATCACAAAGAGTAAAGAAATTATACCTTTCATGAAATCAGCCATGAGTAGGATCGCATATCTATCCCTTCACACCTCAAGACCAAATTCTTGTATTGTGATAAAACTCTCCACTATGTGGCATCCATACAACAAATATCAATTCCATGACCTAAAAAAACAAACACACACAAAATAAAAAGAAAGAAGAACAAAACAAAAACACGTACGTTGTATCTTGATGTCTACACGATGAACTCAAGAATATGTACGGAGGAGCTCCAAATTTGCTGTTGTCGATGCTGAAAAAAATAAGGATTAAATATTTATTTATAGATGCTAAAGTAGGTGGTAGCAAGGAGTCCTTCTCGTAAACTACCAATGACTTCTATTTCTCTAAGACTCAATTGGAAGCTGTTTTAATTTGTGTGTATATATATATATAAAGTCCAGTCTTCAAAAGATAAAATATCCTGACAAGACTTGAAACAGGGGACATTTGTAATCATTTAAAATTTATTAAATTTAAATTTATAAAATGATTCAGATTATATTAAAGTCATGAATATATTAGTCCAAATAAATATTATGCATTAATATAATTGAGTTAATTATATAAATCTAATTAATATGGATTCAATTAAAGACCGCTCCATAAAACCCATAGTCATCTCTCTTAAATCTGATTGGCTGAAGGGATTCATGTTCCTATCACAGCTCCTCTATTCTAAAACTATAAATAGGGGTTCTCATAATTCAGAAAAGGAACCGGAAATTCTAAACAAGAAGCAAGAGAAAGCTCGTGGTATAAACGCCATAAATTTCTCTATAAGCTACAAGATTAAGAATTCCAGCATTCAAGTTCAAGAACGATCAAGATCAAGACCATCGGATTCAAGAACAAGTTCAAAGTCTTGAATTCAAGTAATGTAAAAGTCAAGATCAAGATAAAGTTCAAGTTCATCAAAGATTCATATACAACCTTTAAAGCCCTTGAATACAAGATCAAGTTCAATATAAATTCAAGATCAAGTTCAAGACAAATTCAAGATCAAGCTTACGAGCCTTTGAATTATATCCGAAAAGACGAATTCAGAGGAATCATAGAGATTGTAACACTCGCACTTTGAAATCAATAAACACGATTGTTGCGATATTTTTCCGTTCTTAATTATTGTTTTCTCGACGAGAATTTTATTGTCTACACATTCATTCTTCCGTTCTTTCAAATGGAAATGGCACCATCAACCAAAAAGGATTTTTCGAGAAGGCAAGTATTGAGAATAAGTTTACTTCGCATAGACGTCCTTCACAACATAATTTATTTTCTCTATGTGTTTGATGGAGTTCAACTACGTGCTTTGTCCAAACAATAGAAAAAAATTGGAATACAAATTCTAATCGAAATTTTACACTAAAATATTTCACTAGCCCTTTGGATATTCAAATAAGAGAGAATGTAAAAGATTTTCAACGGTGTTTTAATTTCTACAAGCTCCAACGTTTCAATTTCATTTGCATTCTAATCAAACCAAATTGTGTCACACTTCAATCTCAATGAGACATTTTGGAATGCAACTTGTCAATATTTGACAACTTCAAAGTGGATGTGAACTATCACTACCTAACGATCAGAAATTCCTTTGTTTTACATACCTTCACATTGATCTTAAAAATATGTTACATATAAAAAATTAAATTGCTTCAACGAATTTTTTATTTATGTTGATGTGAAATTTGCTAATGATATATGTATAAGCTATAATGATATGTCAAATAAAATTGTCTTGTCCGCAACTTAAGTTTTTCAAATATAAAGCTTCAGTGCCAAAAAAATTTACAATCATGGAGAAGAGATCCTCGGTACTCCAAGATGATGAAGAAGGATTCGCTCTACCTCAAAGTTGAAGCTATGTAGGATTTTCATTTCAACAAGGTTTTCTTGTTAGTTTAAACATTAAAGTGAAATGAAATGGTATAATGAGGGATGACTCAATAGAATGCGAGGTCAAAACCCAATTATTTATATAAAAAAAAGAGATCTTATGTTTATTTAATATATTTTTTTATATTTTTTATGCTTATAAATTCTTAAAAATACATGATCGTTAATTATAATTTGATAATCAATTTTTATTTTTTTTCAATTGATGATATAATGTTTCTTGTAATAATTCGTAAGACATGAATATGTATATATAAATTATTATACATTACATAATATCACAAATGCTTATATCATAGGTAAATCTTTATTGATCATAGTTGTAAAAACATTTTCAATTGAGTCAATTGTTACACAAATTATCAAAATTATTCTAGAAGTAGTAGAAATATTTTGAAATAGAATTAACACTTCATATGATTGAGTATGTCAATTAGAGTATCTTTTACTTGTATAATATTTCGTATTACTCTCAATCACAAATATAGGTCTAAATTATCAATATTATAGTGATTGTTACATTTTACAAGATATTCAAAGTTAAGACAATGTATTTTTAAATTTAATTATTTGATAATCTTATTAGTTTGAGCTTGAAATGTCTAAGAAGACAACTCAATGAATTGAAAACAATCTTAGAAAGTCAATGTTAAAACATGATTGATTCAAATTGAAATAAATTAGACAAATTAAGAAGTAGAAAGCAACTGTAAATTAAGGTTGAGTTATGCATTGAGGTTCTTGAGTTGATTCATTCATGTCTACTTTTCATCATGAACCCTATGAATTGAGTATTCTTGAGAGGAGTAGTATCCTTGAGTTCTGAGTTCTTGAGTTTTCTATATTGTTATTGAGATCCTTAAGTTTGTTCATTCATGTTTATTGTAACACCTCGAAAACAAGACCCATAATTTTTTTTGCAGAAATATACCTGAAGTAGTGAACCATGGCAGGGTTCACGGACCGTGATAGGATCCATGGTCCGTAGACCTGCCCGTGGTCTTGACTTGGAAGTCACAAGGCCCAGACATCATACCACGAGCACCTTCACGGTTCGTGGTCTTGATGACGGGCGGTGGTGGCGGCTGTAGCCATCACCTTATACCCCCACGCCTAAGTGAGGACCACGAGGACCTTCACGGTCCGTGGTCCTTCACACGGCCCGTGGGGGTGTCCGTGGAGTTTTACTAGTAAGCCCCCTAGCCAGTCCCTCCAGACCACAGCCCAAGTGGAGACCACAGACACTTTCACGGTCCGTGGTCCTTTACACGGGCCGTGGTAGGGCTCGTGGACTCAAACCCTCAGCTAGTAGTCACCAAGTCTAGACCAAGACCGACTTCACGGTCCGTGGTCCTTTTCACAATACATGAAGGTGGTCATGGTCAGCCCGTCTACAGTTTAAGTCTGGGTTATTTCGGTCTTTTTCTTATTCGTTGGACACCTGAACTACGTCGTTTTAACCATAAATTTCGTGGTTTTAGTAAGTTTAAGCCTAGAAACATAACTAGAACTTACCCAAGTCAGATCTTTAATCAAAACTTAGAAGATTAGAAGTGAAAGGAGAGAAAGAGGCGACCAACCCTAAGTTCAAGAACGCAACAAGTTTCCTCCAATTCTAGCCCCGAAATTGAAAGATTTCACCGTGGAATTTGTCACCAGGTATGTGGGATTTCACTAGTGGGTTCCTTTCACCCATTAAGTCCCTAGTTTTCAGTCAGTTTCTTGATTCCCTATTATGACTAGACCTAAGGTTTCTTGAATGTTAGCATTATTGGGTTCTTAACTGTTAAAATTATCCAAATCAGATTAGTATGTTAATATTCAGTCTATTGCATGAATTTCAGAACCCTAGCTATGTAATTCTTTAGTTCTTGAATTACACATGCTAGGCCAGATATTTCAGTTATTTTAGATATACATGCCTCAGTTTGAAATGTGTCATTATCAGTTATTTATGCACATTCTCAGTTTGCATGTCATTTTGAGCTATCCAGTATATCACAGTAATTCAGTCATAATGTGTTAATCACTTAATCCATTGGGAGTAGCATAATACCGAGTTGGACTAGGTTTCAACGTACCCAAACATTCCCAGAACTACTAGCCACGTAGGTTGTAAGTCCCCTCAATGGGCATCATTTTAGTGATCACGCCAACATTTCTCTACACCTTTGGCTGAGTTTATTGAGTCCTCTCGATGGGGCGTATTTATCAGACTCCACATTTAGCTCATGTGGTTTTATTATCAGTTATTAGTAACTCCCACTGCTCAGGTAGACTCTATTGCATTAACCATTTTCAGTACAGTTATTATTCATTCTCAGTATGTTATAAATTGGTCATTTCATTCAGTTAGCTCAGTATTCAGTATCTATATCATGTTCAGATTATGCACTTGCTTTATTGCTTGTTCAGTTATGTATTTATTTCAGCTTTATTTTATCCTGCATGCTCAGTACCTTTCAAGTACTGACGCATATATTGCGCTACATCTTCTCCTGATGTAGGTTCAGGTCCCCAGTAGTCAAATCATGCTTAGATCGGTTCTCGATCTCCAATTCAACAGTATCAGCGGTGAGTCCTCATTCTTCGAGGACAATAGTCATGTTATCTTTTCAGTATTTTAGACCTTTAGTTCAGTTTTTCTAGACTTAGCTGGGGCATGTCCCAACATTTCTAGTCAGTTAGAGGCTATTTTTAGACATAGTTAGATTCAGCTTAGTTATTGAGTTTGGTCTTTCTTTTGTATTAAACTCTCAGATTATATATTCAGTTTTAGTATATGGGTATTCCCCATCATTTCAGTTTTATTTATGATTTAGCTTCCGCATAAGTTATTATTATCCTTAGTATGCTCATGTCATGCCAGTAGGGTTCGCTTGGGATCACTTGTGATCCTAGGTCCCATGTCTGCGTCTCGGTGGTAGCTCGGGGAGTAAAAAACTTGGTATCAGAGCATTAGGTTTAAGAGTCCTAGGATGTCTAAAAAGCTGCACTAAGTAGAGTCATTTTCATGGTTGTGAAGTGCACCACATATAATGAGAGGGAGGCTACAGAGTGTTTTAGGAAAAATCTTCATTTTCTTGTTACTCTTATCGTGCGTAAGGTATGATCTAATTCCATTCTAAATCGACGTTGTACGTTTAAGTGTGATCATGCCTTCTCGTAGAGCTAACGCTAGAAATGCGAATGCCAGGAATGCAAATGCAACCTCTCCTGTCCCGGATAAAAAAGTCTCAAATACAGAGTTCAGGAATGTCATTCAGATGTTGGCTCAGAGTGTGGCCAACCAGAATAACCAGCGGGCTCTAGTTCCAGAAAATGTTAATATTGGGTCAGCTGCAGCCAGAGTGCGAGACTTTTTTAGGATGAATCCGCCAGAGTTCTTAGGATTGCAGGTTGGAGAAGATCCCCAAAACTTCATTGATGAGATCAAGAAGATCTTTGAAGTGATGCAGGTAACTCGGAATGATCGGGTTGAGTTAGCATCTTACCAACTTAAGGATGTAGCTCATAACTGGTATACTCAGTGGAAGGAGAACAGGGGTACAAATGCAACTCCTATCTCTTGGGATTGCTTTAGTGAAACCTTTTTGGACAGGTTTTTCCCAAGAGAGCTAAGGGAGGCAAAAGCTCAGGAATTTATGAACTTAAGGCAAGGTAGCATGACAGTCCAAGAGTATGGACTCAAGTTTACCCAACTCTCCAGGTATGCTCCTCACATGGTGGCTGATTCCAGGGCCCAAATGAACAAGTTTCTTTATGGAGTGTCAGACTTGGTGAAAACATAATGTAGGAATGCTATGTTGCTGGGAGATATGAGCCTCTCAAGGCTTATGACTCATGCTCAGCATGTTGAGGGTGATAAGCTTAAGGAACAGGCCAAGGAGAACAAGAAGGCTAGGAATGGAAACTATGAGTATTCTCAACATAAATCGGGTGGTGGACATCGCTCGCAAGGGCAACAGAGCCATCTGGGTGAGTGCCTTGTAGGAAAGGAAGGGTGCTTTGGATGTGGCCAGTCTGATCACAGGTTGAGGGATTGTCCTTCTAAGCATGGTCAAAGAGGCAATGCTAATCGAGCCCAGTCTACAACTTCAATAGCATCAGCAGGTCTCCCGACTCAATAGGGTAACTCTTTTGGTACAGGTGGCGGACAACGCCAAAATAGGCTCCATGATCTTCAGGCTCGCCAGGATCAGAAAGATTGTCCTGATGTAGTCACTGGTATGTTACGAGTCTTTGATCTCGGTGTTTATGCTTTGTTAGATCCAGGGGATACTCTTTCCTTTGTAACTCCTTATATATCAGTTAAGTTTGATGTTAGTTCAGAAACTCTCTCAGAACCTTTCTTGGTCTCTACTCCAGTCGATGACCCAGTTATAGCTAGATGGGTATACAAAAATTGCCCAGTCACAGTCTCCTAGAAAGTCACCTCAGCAGATCTTGTAGAGTTAGAAATGGTAGACTTCGATATCATTCTAGGAATGGATTGGTTGCATTCTTGTTATGCCTCAGTCGATTATAGCACTAGTTTTTTTGTTTTCAGTGTCCAGACGAACCAATCTTAGAATGGAAGGGTAGCAGCTTAGCGCCTATGGGTCATTTCATTTCTTACCTTAAGGCCAGAAAGATGATCTCTAAGGGTTATCTCTATCATCTAGTTCGGGTTAAGGATTCAATCTCCAAAACCCCAACTCTTGAGTTAGTTTGAGTGGTTTATGAGTTTCCCGAAGTGTTTCTAGAAGATCTTCCCGGAGTTCCTCCCAATAGGGAAATCGACTTGGGAATTGATCTCCTTTCATATACCCAACCTATTTCTATTCCTCCTTACAGAATGGCTCCAGCTGAGCTTAAGGAATTGAAGGAGCAATTGAAAGACATTCTGGACAAGGGCTTCATCAGACCTAGTAATTCGCCATGGGGTGCACCAGTTTTGTTCGTAAAGAATAAAGATGGTTCTCTCAGAATGTACATTGACTATAGGCAGTTGAACAAGGTTATAATCAAGAATAAGTATCCCATTCCCAGGATTGATGACTTGTTTGACCAACTTCAGGGTGCTAGTCATTTCTCAAAGATAGACCTCAGATCGCGTTATCATCAGCTTAAAGTCAGAGATAGTGACATTTTGAAGACAGCCTTTAGGACTCGATATGGTCATTATGAATTTATAGTTATGTCATTTGGACTAACCAATGCTCCTGCAGCTTTCATGGACTTGATGAACAGTGTTCAAGCAGTACTTGGACATGTTCGTTATCATATTTATTGATGATATACTCATTTACTCTAGAAATGAGGAAGAACATGCGAGTCATTTGAGAGTTGTTCTGCAGACTCTCAAAGATCGTCAGTTATTCGCCAAATTTAGCAAGTGCGAGTTGTGGTTGCAGTCGATTGCTTTTCTTGGGCATATAGTGTCTAGTGAAAGGATTTGAGTAGATTCCCATAAAATAGAGGCAGTGAAACAATGGACCAGACCTACCTCTCCTATCGATATTAGAAGTTTCTTGGGTCTAGTGGGTTATTACAGAAGGTTCGTGGAAGGATTTTCATCCATAGCCTCACCATGGACTAGGTTGACACAGAAGATGGTCAAGTTTCAGTGGTTAGATGATTGTGATAAAAGCTTCGCATAATTAAAAACTAGCTTGACTACAACTCCTGTTTTGACTCTACCAAAGGGTTCAGAA
This sequence comes from Solanum chiquidenum, assembly GCA_029582725.1. NCBI lineage: Eukaryota > Viridiplantae > Streptophyta > Magnoliopsida > Solanales > Solanaceae > Solanum > Solanum chiquidenum. Next base: position 9,694 of record JAJOOS010016666.1, read on the forward strand.
GTTTATGTGATTTATTGTGATGCATCCAGAGTCGGCCTAGGTTGTGTGTTGATGCAGCGAGGTAAGGTTATAGCTTATGCTTCCAGACAGCTTAAGGTGCATGACAATAATTATCCAACTCATGACCTCGAGCTTCCAGCGGTGGTGTTTGCACTCAAGATTTGGAGGCACTACTTGTATGGTGTTCATGTAGATGTGTTCACAGACCATAAGAGCCTTTAGTATGTATTCATCCAGAAAGAATTGAATTTTCGCCAGAGAAGATGGCTTGAGTTCCTCAAGGATTATGACATGAGTGTGCATTACCAACCCGGTAAGGCAAATGTAGTCGCAGATGCCCTTAGCAGACTATCTATGGGTAGTGTAGCATATGTTGAGGAAGAGAGAAAGGAGCTAGCAAAGGATGTTCACAGACTTTCTCGCCTAGGAGTTCGTCTTATGAGCATATCTGATGGTGGTGTAACGGTTCAGAATGGGGCAGAATCTTCTTTGGTAGTGGAAGTTAAGGAAAAACAAGACAGTCCACCAACAGAGAGTTGAGGTTTTCTCCCAAGGGGGCGATGGTGTGCTTCGCTATGAGGGTCGATTATGTGTTCCTAATGTGGGCGAGTTGAGACAACATATTCTTACAGAGGCCCATAACGCCAGATATTCTATTCATCCAGGTGCCACTAAGATGAATTGCGATCTGCGGGAAGTCTATTAGTGGAATGGTATGAAAAGAGATATAGCAGATTTTGTGGCTAAGTGCCCCAATTGCCAGCAAGTCAAGGTAGAACATCAGAAACCAAGAGGTATGACTCAAGAGATTGGCATTCCTACTTGGAAGTGGGAAGTGATCAACATGGACTTCATCACAGGTTTACCTCGTACTCGCATACAACATGACTCCATTTGGCTGACAGTTGACAGAGTTACTAAGTCTTCTTGCTTTTTGGCGGTCAAGACCACAGATTCAGTGGAGGACTACGCCAAGCTTTATATTAATCAGATTGTGAGGTTGCATGGGGTTCCTTTGTCTATCATCTCAGATAGAGGTCATCAGTTTACCTCTCATTTCTGGAAGTCATTCCAGAAAGGTCTTGGTACTCAGGTTAATGTTAGCACAACATTTCATCCACAGACGGATGGTCAGGAAGAGCGTACCATTTAGGCCTTAGAGAACATGTTGAGAGCTTGTGTGATCGATTTAAAGGGTAGTTGGGATGATCACCTTCCTCTTATTGAGTTCACCTACAACAATAGTTACCATTCAAGCATTCAGATGGCCCCTTATGAGGCATTGTATGGACGTAGATGTAGATCTCCTATTGGTTGGTTTGAAGTAGGTGAAGCAGCCTTGATAGGGCCAGATTCAAACCTTTATGCTATAGAGAAAGTGCAACTCATTAGAAATAGACTTAAGACAGCCTAGATTCTCCAGAAGTCTTATGTAGATGTAAGAAGAAGGGAACTAGAGTTCCAAGTTGATGATTGGATTTTCCTAAAAGTGTCACCTATGAAGGGGTGATGAGATTTGACAAGAAAGGGAAGCTCAATCCCAAATACGTTGGCCATTACTGTATCTTGAAAATGATTGGTCAAGTGGCTTATGAGCTAGAGTTTCCAGCAGATTTAACAGCAGTGCATCCAGTCTTTCACATTTCACTATTGAAGAAGTGTGTGGGTGATCCAGCATCCATGGTGCCATTAGAGAGTGTGGCTGTAAAATATAGCCTTTCTTATGAGGATGTACCAGTTGAGTGTCATGACCCGATTTCTCAAGTCATGATGGCACCTACTATAAACCCACCAGTAGGTAAGCCAACCTGTAACCCGAAACAACAAGTAATGGGTCTAAGGGCAGAAACTAAACAAGAGTAGGCAAAATTTAAGATAACAATATAAACAAGCGAAAGCAAACCAAAACCTATATACCAATAAAGATCCCTCCCAGAACCTGGAAGTCACTAGCACAGAGCTACTAACAAAACGAGTACAAGTCCTAAAAGTGGACCACATAAATTGGATTGTCTCAAAAGGCAAAAGACAAGTCTATGTATACAGATGGAGATTGAAGTAGTACAAAACACCGCGTGCTCACCCCCGTCTCCGGACCAGACTACTCCAAGCTCGATATCAATGTTGGTCACTGGTGCTCGGACCTGCATCACGAAACAGATGCAGAGCATAACATGAGTACCAAAACACCAGGTACCCAGTAGGCATCATAGGCCGACTGAACTTGAGAAGTAAAGGCCATATGAAAAGAAGGAATATCACAAATAGAGGTCAAGAACGGAAATCTAAGTAACAATGGAATGCACACGAGTGTAAAAAGAACTAACTAAAGTAATCTATAAGCTAACTACACCTAACTGGACCCCCATAAGCCCAAAAGGTACACTCATGCACAAGTTTAATTAAAAACTCGAGCAAACCCCCATAAGCCCGACGATTACACAGAATAACTATAACTAAAGAGAATTGCATATGAGAACCCAAGAACGGAGAATATCAAACCAGAACCTCAACCCCAATTAGTAGAATCTGACAGTACGGAGGCCGAACCTCGAATCGGATGCTCACCAGAAGTACCCAAGTAACCATTCACAAGTATCAAGTAACTGAGGCCGGACCTCTAACCATATGCTCTATATAAATATCTGGGTGATAGAGGCCGGACCTTAAACCGGATACTCTATATAAGTATCTGGACAATAGAGGCCAGACTTTAAATCGGATGCTCTATATAAGTATCTGGGCGGTAGAGGCCGAACCTTAAACCGGATGCTCTATATAAGTATCTAGACGGTAGAGGCCGAACCTTAAACCGGATGCTCTATGTAAGTATCAATGAGGTCAGGGTCGGAGCTCGAATCTGGATGCCCGACAAAGGTGCCAATGTAGCTGCTGAAAGAGTCCCAATTGATCCATGCTCATAAATGTTCGTGGAATGCCCTCCACACTTAGCCAATCAATGTAAGTCCTTGGAACCGAATCGAAAACCAACTTTAAATCGCGAAGTAGAACCAATGTCGCCGACGTAACTCGTAAAGCCGTAACATCGGGGAAATAAGGATAACTATCGTCGGAGCAAGCGTATCGCCTAGCTAAGGCCCAAACTATCAGACTCAAGTCTGCTACACCAATCTACAGGGATCTAAGCCGGCTGAGCGACGTCTGGGAAAAACTAAGCCTATTGGTTCTGAATCATGTATTTCTAAGGCAAGCCCTAGTCAAACCTAAACTAAGGCCCAAGATGCTTTAGATAAGTAGTAATCAAGCATACAAGCACTCCACATAGCAAGGAGGGTCAATTAATAACACATAACATGCTCACAGTTACTCGATAATTCCCGAAAGAGGCCGAAACATGATTTTTAAACACCTATGCATGATTCAATAACTACCAACCCAAACCCCAACTAATCAACATGCATTAACACTCTCGAGCTCAATCTAAGAGAGGGAAGCCGTAGCCTACCTGTAGGCCGATCACGCGTGCTCCAAAATTACTCCTATGGATCTTTTTCTTTTCGAACGGCCTCAAAACGCTGTCATGCTATAAAAAATGGAGTCACAACATTATTACGATCGTTTAGACACTAAAATCGCAAGAAACAGAGACGGATCAATTTCGGGGTCAAACCGGGAAGTGGGACCCACGTTGGAAATTCTAGAATTAACCCCAAAAGTAGGTCCTAATCAGTTCCCCGAGCTCATGTCCCAAAATGGGACACAATTCAGGGCTCGGGAACATCACATTATCAACAAGCAACCAAAACCCGGATTTTCTCAAGAACTAGAAATGGGACAGCAGCTGAATCAGTAAATTACCAGAAACGGGAGGTCTACCGTTAATTCCGACAATACCACGACGTTCTCCTCGAAAAACTACTCAAGATAGCCTATATAATCACTGAAATCGGACCTAAAAAGGCTGACAAAGCAAGTCTCAAAAATTCCAAAATCAAGCTCACAAAAAGGGGTCGTGGCAGCAGGTATTTTACGAAAGTTACCTCAACGGAGATCCCAAATCAGTTTACGAGATCGTCAACGCGTTCCTTGCGAAAAACCCCATCAGATCAACCTTTGAATCACTGAATTTGGACTTGAAATGAGAGAGTTAAGGCCTTTTAAATATTTAGAACAAGTGATGCACTTTCTGCATTACACCAGATTTTCAGCATATTTTGGAAACATACGGGGCACTCCAAACTCGTTCGGAACCCCATGCACGCAAACGAAATATGCAGACATACCAAAATTGATATTCTGGACTCAATGACACAGTCAAAATTTTCATACGAGATCATCTCGATAAAAAGTGGGTCCCACTCCCATAGGCTATTTTTAGCCAAAATCCACCGAGGGGATCGAATGGAAGGTCGTTCTAGACCAAAATCGACATTCCGGGGATAACCGCACTGACAACATTTTCATCCGAGTGAGTTTTCCAAAAATTTTGACCAAAGTCAACCTAAGGCCAAATTTCAAAGGCAAAAATGCCTGATGGTCCAAACTCTCACTGAAGGTCTCGATACTCGTGCCAACCATGCTACTAGCCTAATTTGGCCATTCCGGAGCTGATGGGATTGTCAGAATTCCGTTCTGAGGTCGTTTACCTAATGAACTAACTAAAATTCACTATTCAAGCTTCAAGGGCTCTAAAACACGGAAAACTGCACAAAATCCAAAGGAACAACCAAGCGACCGAACTATCACTGCCAGCAAGTCATTTATGACTTGGGGTTGCTATAGGAACGTTCTAAAAAATGAAAAGGAGGCATTAAGGAAAAAATGACATGGAGGGTCATTACAACATCCACTACTAAAAGAACTTTCGTCCGCGAAAGAAAGTATATGGATATACCTGAGGGATCAAATAAACTGGGGAACTGCTCCCGCATCTGTCACTCGGTCTCCCAGGTAGCCTCCTCGATTGGACGATTCCTTCAATGGACCTGAACAACAGGAATAGCTCTCGACCGCAACTGCCTGACATCTCTGGTTAGAATGGCAACCGGATCCTCTATAACGGTCAGACGATCATCCAACTCAACTGAATCATACTGGAGCACATATGACTCATCTGGAACATACCGGAGCAGTATCGAAACATGGAAAACTGGGTGGATAGCCGATAGTGCTGGAGGTAAAGATAACTCATAGGCAACCTCGCCAACTGCTCTCAAAATCTCGAAAGGGCCTATATACCTGGGGCTAAGCTTACCCCGCCTTCTGAATCTCATCACGCCTTTCATGGGCGACACTCGGAGAAATACCCAGTCGCCAACTGCAAACCTCAACGGCCGACGCCTGTGATCCGCGTAACTATGATGTCTACTCTGAGCCAATCCTGAATCACCCTTACCTGATTCAAGGCCTCCTGAAGCAAATATGTACCACGCGGCCTAGGCTCTGTAGACTCCAACCAACTGGAGAGCGACAACGCCTACCATATAAGGCCTCAAACGGGGACATCTGAATATTAGAGTGGTAGCTGTTATTGTACGCAAACTCCGCCAAAGACAAGAACTGGTCCCACTGACCTCCAAAATCCATAACACAGGCCCGCAACATATCCTCAAGGACCTGAATAGTACGCTCCGACTGGCCATCCGTCTGTGGGTGAAAAGTTGTGCTAAGGTGGACACGGGTACCCAACTCTTCCTGAAAAGTCCTCCAAAAGCTAGAAGTGAATTGTGAACCCCGGTCTGAAATGATAGAAACAAGCACGCCATAAAGACGGACCACCTCCCTAATGTAGATATGATCCAACCTCTCGGCACTGAAAGTAGTATGACCAGGAAGGAAGTGTGCTGACTTGGTCAATCGATCCACGATAACCCAAATGTTGTCAACACCTCTAGAAGTCCAAGGCAACCCCACAATGAAGTCCATAGTGATACGCTCCCACTTTCACTCCGGAATGGGTAATCTCTGGAACTTGCCACCAGGCCTCAAATGCTTGGCCTTCACTTGCTGGAAGCACAAACAACGGGATACGTAGTCGGCAATATCTCTCCTCATACCAGTCCACCAATAATGATGCCTCAAATCACGATACATCTTAGTCGTGCCCGGATAGATGGAATATCTGGAATCATGGGCCTCGCTCAAGATCAGTTGAATCAGACCCCCAGCTCTCGGAACACACAATCGGCCATCGAATCTCAAAATCCCATCCGAATCTAAGGTTGCTTGTCTAGCATCACCTGCCAACACCATATCTCTGAGTGCCACGAAAGACTCATCCTCGAACTGACAACCACGAATCCGATCTAACAAATCTGACTGAACTCCCACATAGGCTAACCCCCGCCTGGAATCTGAAATATCAAGTCTGATCATCCGGTTAGCTAAGGACTGGATATCCAAAGCCAATGGCCGCTTCAAAACAGAAAAGAAGTCTGGACTATCCATACTCCCTGCCTTCCGGCTCAAGGCGTCCGCTACTATATTTGCCTTGCCCGGATGGTAGAGAATAGAGAGGTCATAGTCCTTCAAGAGCTCAATCCAATGACATTGCCTCAAATTAAGGTCCCTCTGGCTCATAAGGTACTGGAGGCTCTGGTGATCAGTGTAGATCTCACAACGAACTTCATATAGATAGTGCCTCTAAATCTTAAGCGCAAAAACTACCGCCACCAACTCCAAGTCATGGGTGGGGTAGTTACGCTCATGCTGCTTAAGCTGTCTCGACGCGTAAGTTATAACCCGGCCTCTCTGCATCAATACACAACCCAAACCAACACCGGATAGTCACAATATACCGTGAAGCCCTCGCCCTCAACTGGAAGAGTCAATATAGGAGTGGTAGTAAGCAACTCCTTGAGCTTCTGAAAGCTCATCTCACACTCCTCTGACCACACGAAGGGTACATCCTGGCGAGTCAACCGAGTCAAAGGGGCTGCAATAGTACAATAGCCCTCAACAAAGCATCTGTAGTAACTTGTTAACCCAACGAAGCTACGAACCTCAGTAACAGAAGTGGGCCTATCCCAATCACAAATAGCCTCAATCTTTGTCGGATCAACCCTAATACCCTTCTTAGACACCACGTGCCCCAAGAATTCTACAGACTCAAGCCAAAACTCACACTTTGAGAACTTGGCATAAAGCCGCTGATCTCTCAAAGTATGGAGCACTATCCTCAAATGCTACTCATGCTCATTCTGGCTCCGCGAGTATACCAATATGTCATCAATGAAGACGATAACAAATGAATCAAGGTATGGTCTGAACACACGTGTCATCAAGTCCATGAAGGCGGCAGGAGAATTAGTCAACCCAAAAGACATCATAGGGAACTCATAGTGGCCGTAACAAGTCCTAAATGTGGTCTTAGGGATGTTCGCTGCCCTAATCCTCTATTGATGGTACCCGAACCTCAAATCAATGCGAGATAGGGGGTAACGATTCTTCACCGTCACCTTATTTAGCTGCCTGTAATCAATACACATCCGCATAGTACTGTCTTTTTTCTTCACAAACAGGACTGGGGCACCCCAAGGCGACACACTAGGATGAATGAATCCCTGATCTAGGAGACCATGAAGCTGAATACCGAGCTCCTTAAGTTCTACGAGGGACATTCAATAGGGTGGGATAGAAATGGGCTTAGTTCCCGGCTACAAATCTATAACAAAGTCGATATCTCTCTTTGGGGTAGGCCAGGAAAGTTAGTAGGAACACATCAGCAAACTCTCGGACTACAGACACTGAATCAACCATAGGGCCCTCCCTACTAACATCTCTAACATAAGACAAGTAAGCCAAACATTCGCTAGCCACTAACCTTCGAGCCTGAATGCAAGAAATCACCCCAACCGGCGTGCGACTAAAAGTGCCCTGCCACACCACCGGTGGAATACCAGGCATGGCTAAGGTAACATTCTTGGCATACCAGTCCAAAACTGCTCGGTGAGGGTATACCAAGTCCATGCACAAAATCATGTCAAAATCCAACATATCAAATAAAATAAGATCAGCCCGAGTGTCTCACCCCTAAATAGTCACCAAACAAGATCTAAAGATCTGAATCCATTACTAAAGAATCACCTACCGGAGTTGAAATACGTACCGGCACTGCTAAGGGCTCAAGGCTCAAAATCAATCGAGGAGCGCAATAAACAGACACATAAGACTAAGAGTGAACAAATGAGATTCCATTAAACCAATTTAGACACACGATGCACGTAAATGATATAAAACAGGGAATCTTCCTAACGACATCATGTAGCCTCCCGAAGATAAGTCACGGACGTCTCCGCACCGATCCGCAGGACTCTACCAGACGTTAGCTCTATACAAGTGAGACCGGTGAACCTGGGGCGTTGATACCAACTTGTCATGACCTAATTTCTCGAGTCATGATGGCACCTACTACAAACCCACCAGTAGGTAAGCCAACCCGTAACCCGGAACAACAAGTAATGGGTCTAAGGACAGAAACTAAACAAGAGTAGGCAATATTTAAGATAACAATATAAACAAGCGAAAGAAAACCAAAACATATATACCAATAAAGATCCCTCCCAGAACCTGGAAATCACTAGTACAGAGTTACTAACAAAACGAGTACAAGTCCTAAAAGTGGACCACAGAAACTGGACTGTCTCGAAAGGAAAAAGACAAGTCTATGTATACAGATGGAGACTGAAGTAGTACAAAATGTTGTGTGCTCACCCCCATCAACGGATCAGACTGCTCCAAGCTTGATATCAATGCTGGCCACTGGTGCTCGGACCTACATCACAAAACAGATGCAGAGCGTAGAAAAAGTACCAAAACAGCAGGTACCCAGTAGGCATCATAGGCCGACTGAACTTGAGAAGTAAAGACAATATGAAAAGAAGGAATAACAAAAACAGAGGTCAAGAACATAAATCTAAGTAACAATGGAATGCATACGAGTGTAAAAAGAACTAACTAAAGTAATATATAAGCTAACTACACCTAACTGGACCCCCATAAGCCCAGAAGGTACATTCATGCACAAGTTTAATTAAAAACTCGAGCAGACCCCCATAAGCCTGACGAGAACATAGAATAACTATAACTAAAGAGAATTGCATATGAGAACCCCAAGAACGGAGAACATCGAACCAAAACCTCAACCCCAATTAATAGAATCTGACAGTACGGATGCCGGACCTCGAACTGGATGCTCACCAAAATTTCCAAGTAACCAGTCACAAGTATCAAGTAATTGAGGCCGGAACTCTAACCAGATGCTCTATATAAGTATGTAGGCGATAGAGGACGGACCTTAAACCGGATGCTCTATATAAGTATCTGGGCGATAGAGGCCGGACCTAAACCTGATGCTCTATATAAGTATATGGGTGATAGAGGTCGGACCTTAAACAGGATGCTCTACGTAAGTATCAATGAGGTCGGGGCCGGAGCTCGAATCCAAAAGCCCGACAAAGGTGTCAATGTAGCTGCTGAGAGAGCCCCAATTGATCCATGCACATAAATGTCCTTGGAATGCCGTCCACACTTAGCCAATCAATGTAAGTCCTTGGAACCGCATCGAAAACCAACTTTAAATTGCGAAGCAGAACCAATGTCACTGATGTAACTCATGAAGCCGTAATATCAGGGAAATAAGGATAACTATCGTCGGAGCAAGCATATCTCCTTCCTAAGGCCTATACTATCAGACTCAATTCTGCTACACCAGTCTACGGGGATTTATGACGACCGAGCAACGTCGGGGAAAAACTAGGCCTATTGGTTCTGAATCATGTATCCTAAGGCAAGCCCTAGTCAAACCTAAAATAAGGCCCAACATGCTTCAGATAAACAATAATCAAGCATACAAGCACTTCACATAGCAAGGAGGGTCAATTAATAAAACATAGCATGCTCACAGTTACCCGATAATTCCCGAAAGAGGTCGAAATATGATTTTTAAACACCTATGCATGATTCAATAACTACCAACCTAAATCCTAACTAATCGTCATACATTAACACTCTCGAGCTCAATCTAAGAGAGGAAAGTCGTAGCCTACCTGTAGGTCGATCACACGTGCTCCAAAATCACTCCTCTAGAGCTTTTCCTTTCCGAACAACCTTGAAACGCTGCCACACTATCAAAATTGGAGTAACAACGTTATTACGGTTGTTTAGACACTAAAATCACAAGAAACGGAGACGGACCAATTTCAGGGTCAAAACGGGGAAAGTGGGACCCACACTGGAAATTCTGGAATTAACCCCAAAAGTAGGTCCTAATCAGTTCCCCGAGCTCATGTCCCAAAATGGGACACGATTCGGGGCTTAGGAACATCACAATATCAACAAGCAACCAAAACCCGGATTTTCTCAAGAACTAGAAATGGAACAGCAGCCGAATCAGTAAAATTACCAGAAACGGGAGGTCTACCGTGAATTCCGATGACACCACGACGTTCTCCTTGAAAATACACTCAAGATAGCCTCAAGAATCACTTAAATAAGACCTGAAATGGCTGACAAAGCAAGTTTCAAAAATTCCAAAATCGAGCTCACAAAAAGGGGTCGTGGAAGCAGGTATTTTACGAAATTTACCTCAAACAGGGATCCCAAATCAGTTTTCGAGCTCATCAACGCGGTTCTTGTGAAACCCCCCAAAAGATGACCTTTGAATCACTAAATTTGGACTTGAAATGAGAGAGTTAAGGCCTTTTTAAGATTTAGAACAAGTGCTGCACTTTCTGCATTACACCAGATTTTCAGCATATTTTGGAAACTTACGGGGAGCTCCGAACTCGTTCGGAACCCCGTGCACGCATACGAGATATGCAAACATACCAAAATTGATATTTCAGACTCAATGGCACAGTCAAAGTTTCCATACAAGGTCATCTCGATAAAAAGTGGATCCCACTCCCAAAGGCCATTTTTAGCCAAAATTCACTGAGAGGCTCGGAATGAGTCCGGAGGCCTCGGGAGTCGAATGGAAGGTCGTTCTAGACCAAAATCGACATTCCGGGGCTAACCGCGTTGACAGAATTTTTATTCGAGTGCATTTTCCAAGAATGTTGACCAAAGTCAACCTAAGGCCAAATTTCAAAGGCTAAAACGCCTGATGGTCCAAACTCGCACTGAAGGCCTCGATACTCATGCCAACTATGCTACTAGCCTAATTTGGCCATTCCAGAGCTGATGGAATCGTCAGAATTCCATTCTGAGGTCGTTTAACTGACAAATTGACTAAAAGTCACTATTTAATGGCATAGTAAAAATTTCTATACAAGGTCATCTCGATAAAAAGTGGATCCCACTCCCATAGGCCATTTTTAGCCAAAATCCACCGAGGGGATCGGAAAGAGTCTGGAGGCCTCGAGAGTCAAATGGAAGGTCGTTCTAGACCAAAATTGACATTTCTAGGCTAACCGCGCTGACGTAATTTACATCCAAGTGCATTTTCTAAGAATGTTGACCAAAGTCAACCTAAGGCAAAATTTCAAAGGCCAAAACGCCTGATGTTCCAAACTCGCACTGAAGGCCTCGATACTCATGCCAACAATGCTACTAGCCTAATTTCGCCATTTTGGAGATGATGGGTACATCAAAATTCCATTCTGAGGTCGATTACCTGACGAACTGACTAAAAGACACTATTTAAGCTTCAATCTAAAATACGGAAAGCTGCACAAAATCCAAACGAACAATCAGGCGACCGAACTGTCAGTGCCAGCAAGTCATCAATGACTTTGGGTCGCTATAGGAACGCTCTAAACGACAAAAATGAGGCATTAATGCAAAAATGACTTGGAGGGTCATTACAACATCCACTTCTAAAAGAACTTTCGTCCACGAAAGAAAGGATAAGGATATACCTAAGGGCTCAAATAAGTTGGGGAACTGCTCCCACATCTCCTGCTCGGCCTCCCATGTAGCTTCCTCGACTGGGCGACGCCTCCAACGGACCTTAACAACAGGAATAGCTCTCGACTGCACCTGCCTGACATCTCTGGCTAGAATGGCAACCGGCTCCTCTATAACTATCAGACGATCATCCAACTCAACTGAATCATACTGGAGCACATGTGACTCATATGGAACATACCGGTGCAGCATCGAAACATGGAAAACTGGGTGGATAGCCGATAGTGCTGGAGGTAAAGCTAACTCATAGGCAACCTCGTCAACTACTCTCAAAATCTCAAAACAGCCTATATACCTGAGGCTAAGCTTGCCCCACCTTTCGAATCTCATCACGCCCTTCATGGGCGATACTCGGAGAAATACCCGGTCTCCAACTGCAAACCTCAACGACCGACGCCTGTGATCCGCGTAACTATGATGTCTACTCTGAGCCATTCTGAGTCTATCATGAATCACCATTACCTGATCCAAGGCCTCCGGAAGCAAATTTGTACCACACGGCCTAGGCTCTGTAAACTCAAACCAACAAACTGAAGAGCGATAACACCTACCATATAAGGCCTCGAACGGGGCCATCTAAATACTAAAGTGGTAGCTGTTGTTGTACGCAAACTCTGCCAAAGGCAAGAACTGGTCCCACTGACCTCTAAAATCCATCACACAGGCCCGCAACATATCCTCAAGCACCTGAATAGTACGCTCTGACTGGCCATCCGTCTGTGGGTGAAAAGTTGTGCTAAGGTGGACACGGGTGCCCAACTCCTCCTCCAAAGCCCTCCAAAAGCTAGAAGTGAACTATGAACCCCGGTCTGAAATGATAGAAACAGGTACGCCATAAAGACGGACCACCTCCCTAATGTAGATACGAGTCAACCTCTCAGCACTGAAAGTAGTATGAACAGGAAGAAAGTGTGCTGACTTGGTCAATCGATCCATGATGACCCAAATGCGGTCAACACCTCTAGAAGTCCGAGGCAACCCCACAATGAATTCCATAGTGATACACTCCCACTTCCACTTTGGAATGGGTAATCTCTGGAACTTGCCACCATGCCTCAAATGCTCGGCCTTCACCTGCTGGCAGCACAAACAACGGGATACGTAGTCGGCAATATATTTTCTTATACCGCTCCACCAATAATGATGCCTCAAATCACGATACATCTTAGCTGTGCCCAGATGAATGGAATATCTGGAATCATAGGCCTCGCTCAAGAACAGCTGAATCAAATTCCCAGCTCTCAGAACACACAATCGGCCATCGAATCTCAAAATCTCATCCGAATCTAAGGTAGCCGGTCTAGCATCACCTGCCAACACCCTATCTCTGAGTGCCACCAAAGACTCATCCTCAAACTGACAACCACGGATCCGATCTAGAAAAGACGACTGAACTCCCACATAGGCTAACACCCGCCTGGAATTTGAAATCAAGTTTGATCATCCGGTTAGCTAAAGACTGGATGTCCAAAGCCAATGGTCGCTCCGAAATAAAAAGGAAAGCTAGGCGTCCGCTACTACATTCGCCTTGCCCGGATGGTAGAGAATAGATAGGTCATAGTTCTTCAGGAGCTCAATCCAGCGACGTTGCCTCGAATTAAGGTCCCTCTGGCTCATAAGGTACTGTAGGCTCCGGTGATCAGTGTAGATCTCACAACGAACCCCATATAGATAGTGCCTCTAAATCTTAAGCGCGAAAACTACCGCCACCAACTCCAAGAGTGGAGTAGAGGTCTTCCATCTCCTGGAGGGTTGAAAGCAAAAACTGGATTAGGCAAATCTTGCCTTCTTTGCATTTCAATCCTCATTTCGACAATCTATTGCATCAACTGCATAATTAATTCATTTTGATCAACGGTGGTGGGCTGAGCCACAAAAACATCAGTCAGGCTAATCTCGTCATTGTTGTCACCCATTACTGCCTTTCCTTTATGCAAACTTTGATCGGGAAATAAATCTTCGGGGGCCTTAGATCTTGTGAAATAAGGATGACCAGCCAGCTTATCAACATAGATCAGTTCTAAGTACCTGACAAAGAAAAAAATAACTCAAAAGATAAACGTGTTAGTCTATGTAGATGATAAATAATATAAAATATCACACATATGGCCACAAACACATAAGAGTTGCTCCACTTGAAGATAAACTAGCCCACGTATTTAGAGAAATGACTAAATAGATAGGAATTTATCTATGTGATTTTAATCTTAGTGAATCAGAAAAGTTGACTCGAGTCGAGAGAAAGTCGATTATATCTTTCATTAACATACTTCTGATTTTCGATTGATATGAAACTCTAATTTCTTTTTAAGAGTTTGAATAAGATTAAATTTCTCAAAAATGGGGACCGAGCCATGGGAGGCTGCCTACGTATCTCACGGAGAATTCAGGTCCTACGTAGTTCGGCTCTTGAACCTCATATAGATTTGAGATAAAGGCTTAACCTTTTTTCTGAAATGAGAAAGTAAGATGTGAAAAACGAAGTTCGAATTTTGTTGGGAAACTAAAGACTAGAAAAGTATTTGGACGCACTTTTGATAGTGACTTGATATTTGTGCTTAGGGTTTTCTAGAAAATTTCCAAAAGAGTAGGCTAGAACATCTTCAAATAAAACAACATATTCACACAAGCAGTTATAACAAATAAGCAAATATTGCGCGGTCTAAACATATATGTGACCGTTTTATGCCAAGGGTAGGCCTAACGATATGAGGGATGTATACATCATTTGAAACATTTCATTGCCCCCTAATATCCAAATTATACAGATTTTATGAATAAGCTGAATGAGGATACATAATAGGGATACAAATACTCAGTTCCACACAGGGGTATGATCCTACACTATGCCTCAATGGAAGGTCCTTCGTTCTTGATTTCTTCTCGCCATCTCCGGATGTCCACCCTTCTAAGTAGCAGCTTGTGAAAATTCTCCTTCGACTAGAATAAGCCATTATAATATGCTCCCAACCCTAAGGGACAATGACTTTTCAAACAATGTATACATCATTCAAATTTAAACACATAAGTATGACCGTCCTTTTAGACCATGGGCTGTTTGGATTAAATGTGGTCACTCTAATGGGCCCAACACGCCTGGGGTGTTGGGTCATCTTAATTCAATGCGCTAAAGGAATTTGGTTTCGCTCTACACTAGTTGACTAAGAGTTGGTTTAAAGACAAAACCTGGTTACCCGAGTTGGACAACCTACGGGGTGAAGTATAATAAACGACGTTAGATGACCACAAGCCAACTATTCATTTATCACTTCCAAAGAATTCAACTTGTGTTCTTTCTGAAGAACAGCCGTGGTAACCCACGTAACCACCTTTTTTCCTAATCCAAACTATTTGCCGTTTGGCGGAATTGGATGCCATGAAATGAAATAATTTATAATTTACAAGAATTGAAACAAGTAAGCAATTAAACAAATAGCCAAATAAGTTAATTTTAAGGTTTGAACCCATTCAATTTCCCAGTAGAGTCGTCATTTTGTTTTATTTAAAATAAGAGAAAACGACGGGTTTAGAGTCGCCACTTAATTTTTAAAGTGAAATTAAGAAAACTATTTTTTTCTTCAAAAGATTAAAAACAGAAAATCTAATTAAAACTATTTAAGTGTTTGGGGTTCATATTAGCATTTCGAGAAGGGTTTGAAAGCACCCAAAATACCCGTTAACACGCGGTTATCTGGTAATTAATTATTTGGCTAAACGGTTTTAAGATAAAAGCATACTTTGTTTAAAGAAATAACAACTTAGGATTTGAAATTATTTTTAAAGGGAAAGGGAGATAGATTAAGGATATTATTTAAGTACTAGATATTCTAAAGTCAACTATACGATTAGTTCATCTTTAGGGGAATTGAATTAAGGAAAAACCTTGGAATTATACGAAATAAATAAGAAGAGAGAGAGAAAGAGTTTCAGACCCAAGTTTGGTTTTCTGTAGTACTTGGGCCTAATTTCTATTTTGGGCCTTTAACCCATTTGCACCTGTCCTAGACTATCATAAAATATGAATTTCTTTTGGGCTTTAAGCCCAATTTCACCTGTCCTAAAACTAACAAATAATATTCAAAATAAATGGACTTTTTGCCCAATTACAATACGAAACAAAAACTGAAATTTTAGGACTTTGGGCCCATTTCTCCTACTTTTTAGAGCGTATACAACTGTTGTATATCGGCTGTATCACGATGTATATCAGCGCATTTAGGCACTCGGGACCTGTAATTTTGCTTTTAAACCCGTATTTCTGCTTCCCTTGCTCGAACACGGGTGAGGCTATCTCGAGACAACTCAAGGATATGCAAGGAGAAGTCCAAAATAGACTTGAATGTAATTTCACATGCAACAAAAAGGAAATATGGATTAGATACGAAATAGGTTATGAGTCAATAAATAACAAAGATTTAATCTCCTTAATCCAATGTAAAATTTATCTTCATACAACAAATAACTCTAACGATCAAATAACAAAAAATAAATAGAGAGTAACTCCTAGAAATTTTAAACATGACAAATAACAAGTGATGGCTGGCAACATTTAATCGTAGAAGCAGTGAAAAACCAGACTTAATCATTTGAGGGATGATTAAAATTATCATATTACAACCACAAAGGTTTAACTCAGCAAAACTCATGCTTCACACAAATTTCAGGACCAAACTTCCATGACATTTGAGATATTTTTACAAAGTGATCAGAATACTAAAGCCTTGAAGTCTGCCATCAAATAATCACTTAATCCATGTGCACAAAAGAACTTTTGAAGTAGGGAAAAAGTAGCCAACACAAAAGAACTTAAAACAACAACCAATTAAATCTTTTAGGGCCTTGACAGACAACTAAGAAAGGTTTAGATAGTAATACTAAGGTTGCAGATTTACCAAATAATGCATCAAACTTCGAGAAAAAGAAAAGTGACCAACAAAGCCAACAAATAGACATCAGACGGTCAACTGAGTAACTGATATTATTGCCTCGATAAACACTTGACTCTGTCATATGCTTAAAACGACTCTAAACAACCAGGCCATACCCTTGTAACCCAACGCAAAGACCAACACAACTAGAACTAGGCCAAATAAAGACACGAAGAGTAATTTAGAGATGAATTGAGCTAACATTTGAAGAATTCTATCCCAATTTATTAACCTTGACTCCTCAAAACAGAAAACAAATATTAAAAAGAGAAAATCAGCCTGATTCACCTGTGAATTTGCAGGTTTAAGCTAACACTAAAGAAATTCAAGTCTGTAACAAGCAATCTGAATAAATCGAATATGACATCCCACATGCCCATCACTAAGATGAAATCAAATAGAGGTAAAGCCATTTCGGAGACTCCGAGTAGAAATTATCCACTGGTAACTCGAAATTCAAATATTTCAAACTCATTCGATATCAAAAAAAACTCACAATAAACATCAAAACAAGCAAAATCTCAAAAGAGGCACAAGATACCTAAGCTATTGCATTAAAACAAACGGACTTTCAAAAGACTTCATGACTTAACAGACTAATATGACAAAATAAAAGAATAGAGATGACTAAGCTATTGTATCCAGAAGAAGCAACAAGACAATACCACTGCTATCAAGTGAGATCATCTTTCGGGACTCTTATTCTTATTCAAGAACAAAATTAATACTGACAGACCGAACGATACAACACAAACTTTGACTCGACAATAAAATTAGATCACCGAATCGCATGAGAGCACACATAGTATATCAAGACACCAAGAGCTCAACGACAAGCCACCCCATTATAGACTTTGCAAAGCTAGAAACATCAGGTCAGAACGTAAAATTTGAAGGGATATTATAAAGAACAAGGTGTTACCTTTTTTCGGGAAGCAACTAGGACGACGAACTGAAGAACAATGACTTCACCACAAGCCGAGCTTCACCGGATTCCGACGAGCTCTAGTGAACAGTGAATAGAAAGGAGACCAAAATCTAGACTCGAGAATGTATGACTCAAACGCCTCAATTTTTGCTTCAATATGGTTGTCTCTAACCTCTAAAGTGTAAGCTATTTCCTCCACTATTTCTTGAATGGAAAAATTGTGTGTTTCTTAGGTCGAAAATCTATGTTTCAAACCCTCCCCATCTTCTCCTTTTTCTAACTCTATTTCTTTCGAGCCCTAAAACTGAAGGAGACACAGACTTTTATAGATGAAAAGTAGGGTCCAAAATGGGGGGGGGGGGGGAAACGGGTGGAATTTGATGGACTTTCCAATTTGAAATTCAAAAATCCCTTAGAGGATAAGGCTCAACCAGCTGGAATTCGTACTAATCCAACGGAAAAATGAAGAGAACCACTCGATTTTGCAGGAAAGGACGAAGCAACAAGGAGATCGTTCCATCTGTTGATTCGAGTACGATCTTTCGTACGGAGAGAAATGAGAGACACGAAGCCGGGTTTGGGTTGCTGGACCGGCGATTCTGGGCTTCGATTTGTTGCTGGACTCGCGAGTCACTGCTGGACTGGAGCGATATTTTGGGTTTCGCATTTGCGAAGAAGATGAACAGGGATCGGGCCATTTATGTACGTTGTTGTATTGAACTGATGGGTTCTATATTATTGTATTGTTATTGATTTGTTTGGGCCAGTTTTATATTGATGTAGTAATGGGCTACTGTGAATTGTAAAGAAATAGGGGTGGGGTCGGTTGAAAGGGGATTAATAACTTAGCCAATTTGAGTTAGTTAAGATAAATTCGGCTAGTAATTAAATAAGACAGATTGATATTAATTAATTAATGATCTTCTTAATCTTAACGAAATAAAATAATTAACTTAATTATAAATTAATTAATTTAACAATATAAACTATTACTTAAACCGAACTAATTGACAAAATATTTAGCTAAAACTAAAATCTTTTTGAGACAAATTTCGAATATTGATAAAATATACTAATTATATACGTAGTTATATAAAAGACATATTATTATTTAAAAATTATAAAAAGTGACAAAACTATTTAAAATAACTTGAAAAAAAATATTTTGAATTTTATAAAGTCAATTGTTTCAAATCGTTTGGAATTTAAGAAACTCGATGATTAATTTATATTGTGGAGGGCCAAAATTGGGTGTCAACAATAAGTACAAACATATACATCATTTGTAAATGATGAATTGAAGACTTGTGGTAAGGGGTGAGAATTGGAGAAAGCACAACAAGAAAGGAGGTGTATTTTAGTACACAAAGCACTCGGCTGTTGAGTTTTGTGAAACTGGAAATATTAGCGACTTTTGGGTTTATTTGACCGAACGGTTATATATATATAGTAAAATCTCACTAAATTAATATAGGTGGGATCTTGAAATATTATTATTTTATAGAGGTATTATTTAATCAATAATTTAAAGAGTGTTTTGAGACTCAATGAAGGTTAATTTTAATTACATCAAACTCATTGTATTTTACTAATTTAGGTATCATATTTATTGAATTCACATAAAAATAAATTTATGGTACAATTTGAAAAGCAGTTATCTCATCTAAAATAATGTTACACGTTCAGAATCTAGAGCTAAGAAAAAATTGTGAAAACCATTGAAAAAACAATATTGATGATGAAGTTGAAGATGAACAATACTTTTGAAATTATTTACTCGTAAGGAATCACTTATCGCATCTACAACTCTTCACAATTTTATGGTGCAGTTTGAAAACACATCACCAGAAGTTTTGGATGCAATAAGAAAAGTTAGAGATGAGTTTCGACTAAATTTAAATTTTAACAAAAAATAGAACATGGTAGAATCATATTTCACTAAATTGACTTAGATATATTTTTAATTTTAAAGAATTATTAATTTATAATATTAATGAGACCATATATATATGCATGGTCTTCTGAAAATATATTATCTTATCGAAATGGATGATTTTTTCCATTGGCCCAAGTTGGGACCAGAGAAAAATATTATCTTAGAGAGATTATTAATTTACCGAATTAGTGAGCTTTTACTATATATATATATATATATATATATATATATATATGAAAATAAGAATAACAAAAAAAAATTAACAATTAAAGTCATTAAGAGGTAGAAAATGATAAGTTGGAACATCTAGCCATGTATTTTATCTAGTTTAATTGTCATTATTGATTTTAATTTTAATTAAAAAATAAGTGAAGGACATTTTCATAATTCAACTTTGAATTTTAAATCTTCCCACTTATAATAATACTAGTTTTTTGACACGTGCGTTGCACGTGATTACCAATTCAGAAAATATATGTTATAGTAAATAGTTATGCTTATTTAAGTGAATATTTGAATAAATAGCTTAACACAAAATAATATTACAGATTTATTTGTGAATGTTCAATGTGGATCGTCATATATATATCTTTTTCACGCGAACCTATGAAGATGGTGAATGAAAAAATTTATTAGTTAAATGCAATAATGTATATATTTATTTCAATTTGATGAGGTTGAATTATGTAATTAGTCATTTCTCACTAATATTACCTTATAGACTATATTTATTGTGTATTTTTGTTGTCATCTAACCAGATGTGTTTTGCATGTGTATTCCACATTAAATTGTTTAGATGTCATATGAACATGTGAAGAGAACAACTACATTTTATCTTTTAGAACTATTTTTTTATATATTAATTTTTATTTTATAAGTTACAACATAATAGATGATGTTCTTGTTGTTGACTCTCATATTTGACTTCCCGATTGCCTATGTACATAAATCAAAGATAGTTATCTGACTGTCCATACTTAACTGAGAAATGTTTCCTTTTTTTACCGAAAAAACTAAAAATTAAAATTAAAGAATATATTCTATCTGTGAAATCATATATATAATCACTTGTTCATCTTACACCCAACGAAGATATAGTTCATATACTTGTAAATGATTTTCAATTTATTCAACCAAGCATGATTCGTCAAAGAAAAAATAACAACTCCGTGTTATCACATATATACGGGAGGTATAATAATATGAAAAATCATTGGTTAAAAGTTAATATGAGGAAAGATGAAAGATAGAAATAATTAATGTAATAACAATGGAATTCATAATATTATAAATAAGAATGTAAAAGAGTGTGAATAACGTTTGCAATAATTAGTAATAACTAAGAGAATTTATAATGTTATATTAAAGAATTAATGTCAGTAGCTGAATTTCTAATAAATGCTATACTTACATAATTAAATAGGTCTTTTAATTAGTGTTACTATTTTTTATAGTTATTTGATTTTAATTTAGTGTAGGGACAAAATTGAAATGTTTATTCCATATTACTGAATATAAAATTTATTTTGTAAATGATAAATTTTAAATGATTATATATTCACATACTTTTACATTTGTCGCGAGTTTTTTTATATAACAAAAGAACTCGAAACATTTTAAAATAATATGTTTTTGAAGTTAGAAGATCTTGTTAACTTGATAATACATTCGTGACATATATAATACTTTAATTTAAATACAAATACCTACCCAAATATAAATATATATTTGCATTAATGATTTATCTCATAAAAATTAGCTATTAAATAAATAATAAAAATTAAACTAATACAAACATCAACTGGTGTTATTACAAGTCATATGAACTTTTCTTCGTCTAAAATACTAATATATTAAGAAATAGTAAATAAGTAAAACAAAAGGGCAATGCTTATATAGTAATAACTATTTTGAAGCAAACTTCCTGACAATCTAAATCACATAAGTAGCATTGATATTATTTTGTCTTGAGCATGAAAAAAACAAATCGTGAAAATTCTCTAAATTTTAGAAAAAGATATTAAGAAGCATATATATACATCTCTCTGTGTGCATCGGTCGGTTCGATTCGGTTCGGTTTTATATATTATCAGTTCGGTTTATCGATTTTCGGTTTTTAAATATGCTAACCCAATAACAAACCAATAAGATATTCTTTATCGGTTTTTGGTTTATCGGTTTTTGGCCGTTATCGGTTCGGTTTTCGGTTTACCCAATAAGAAAATGTCGTAAAATATTATATGACTTCCCACTTCTCTAAATGCTTTGATATAGTGAAACAAGAAAAATAATGACAAATTGCATCAATAAGAGAAAATATAGTATGAATGCTATAATTACATGTCACCATCAAAACATAGTATGAAATTTTTTATGTTAATCAAATTACGAACCTTTACAAACTTGCAAATGCTACAACCTACAATTACAAACTAAAACTAAAATAAAATAGTCCAACAAGACTAAAACTAAAACTAAAACTAAAATCAAATAGCTACAATTGTGAACCCTTACTTTAGTCTTTAGATTTTGAGTAAACAGTAAAGACT
>JAJOOS010016667.1:0-23819 GCA_029582725.1 Solanum chiquidenum
GTTTGCTTACCCCCTCGAGTAGTGACTGCCATACAATGACCATCATTCTTTGGATTCTGGATGGTGTTGCTAGGAAGAGTGCCAGGTTGACGTGGATTCACTGTAGTAGACAACTGAATCATCTGCTGCTCGAGATGCTTTATTGACACTGCATGGGCATCAACCTTTTGACCAATACCAGACAAGTCATTTCTCATCTCCTTCATATTCTCATCAGTTGAATCAAACCTTCTCATCATTTTATGCATCATATCTTCAATACGCGCCATATTGCCTCCAGCTTATCTAGTACCAGATTCCCGATTTTGAGGGGGAACATAAGGTCCAACTCGACCATTTCTCTTGCCATAGTTATTTTGGCTGTAGTAGTTGTCGCGATTGAAGATCCCATCCCGGACATATTGACCCTCTCGGTTGTAATTGCCATAGTTCCGACCTTGATTTCCTTGACCTTGACGCCATTTTCCATGGTGGGTCCTTGGGCATTTGGTCGGAAACCCCCCGTATGATCATTCACCACATAAGCGTCCTCTTCATAATAACACTCTTCAAATGGTGGTGGCGTTTTGATCAAGTAATTCCTAGCATTTACCTTCTCAGCACCTCCGCTCACATGCTTCAATACCAACCGTAACTCGGTCCTCATCTAAGCCATCTCCTCACGAATCTCATCTACAGATTTGTTGTTAGTAGCATGGACGGTAAATGTGTTTCTCCCAGTATCCGACCTCCTAGTAATCCATTCTTTATTGTTGCGAGAGTTCTTCTCCAATTTTTCTCCAATCTGCGCATATGTGCACTCACCATACGATCATCCAACAATAGTATCAAGCACTGCTTTATTGTTTTCATCCTGACCTCGATAGAAATATTCCTTCAGCGAATCATCATCGATACGGTTATTCAAAACACCTCTCACAAATGAAGTGAATCTGTCCCAAGAGCTACTCACAGACTCTCCAGGTAATGCTACAAAATTATTGACCCTATCTTTGTGATTGAGCTTTTTGGACACTGGATAATATTTTGCCAAAAACACATCCGTCAGTTGGTCCTAAGTATATATTTAGTTATAGGGAAGCTTAATGAACAATACAGCAACATCACCTGTCAATGATAGAGGGAACACTCGCAACCCGATGACATCCATATCCAAGTCTGGTCTACCCACACAACTCTTGCAAACCGCCCTTAGCTTGGCTAGGTGAGTATGTGGATCTTCTGATGGTGACCCCGAGAATAAACCTCTCGCTGTAAGCATCTGCATCAAGCTACTGGTCACTACAAATGTGTGGCCCGTAGGTAAAGAGGGTAGGAGAAGAGGTCCATCTGAGTCAGCAATGTTTACTTTACCCCTATAGTTGTCATGCGGTTGAGGGCCTGGTGGGCCGTGCACCCTCACTGTATTTCCCAATTGATTTCCAACTGGAACCGAGTTGTCCCCACCAACTACCCTTTGAGGTTGCAACCCAACTTCATCACCTAGATTTTCTCCAATAGGATTATCTTGATCTCCTGGATTATTCATCCTTCGCAAAGTTCAGTTCAACTCTGGGTCGTAAGGAGTAGGTGGTTCACCTTGGCTCTGTGTACGTGGCATACAGTAGAGTCGAAACCTGAGAGAGACAAAAACAAAAACAAAAAGTAAAATCAGGAAATATTTGACTAACGTTCAATAATGTAGTTAAAATAAATCGAAAAGCCAAACTTTCACCTGCAGCGGCGCCAAAATTTGATACGCTCAAATTACACCTCCCTAAAGAAGCATAAGCGATCGTTATCAAGTAAAGAACCCAACTTCTAGGTTGGGGTCGATCCCTCGAGGAAAATGGTTTAGACTTTACTTTAACAAATAATTATATTCAATTAGTCAAATTACTTCCAAAAAAACAGTAATTAAAGGGGGGGTTTTGTGAAACAAATTGTAACAATTCAATAAGTAATCAGTAATCAAAAGTCAATTTTGGTTGTTATCAAGATGAGAGAATTAACTAGGGTATTCGTGTTCCTCACAAGCTCATAACGCAGTAATCCTAGTAATAATAAATCCTCTCCTAGTGTACTACATGAAAAGTGATAAGTTAGGTATCTCTAAATCCTTGGTCCGGCATCTAGAGAATTTCACCCCGCACCTTGGTCCGGCTACGTGTGTATAATTTACTAACCCTTACCTTTACCTCATATTAGACATCATAATCGATGTTTGGCTTAGGTATTACTTCGCACCAATCGACACTAGCCTATTAGATAGTATCACACTAAATCTATGTTGATAATTCTTTTCTTGTTGCTTACCTCCTTGGTCCGGCAAGTAGAAACAGGGCGAGTTCTAACGTTTTCAACCGCTAAAAAGATTTCTAAACAAAAGAATTATCAATGCATGCATAACACTATTCAAGAATTTTTTATTTACTATTCATACTTTGTTAGTCGCTCATGGTTCCCAGAACCCTAGTTGTGGAGTTTAGTTACCCATAATCATATGAACACAATTCATTGTTTTAAATAAAAGAATTATGAACTTACGTAAGAAGAATAATAAACCCAGAAATTCAACTTTAATTGCAACACAAAAATCTTCAAAACAAACTTAGGAAATTAAGAATTGCTAAAGTTGCAAGTTAACCTCCTAAGTCAAGAACTAAAAAAATATATTAATGTCTAACCCCAAAAACGAGGTTTACATGCCCTATTTATAGAAAACAAGTCCTAAATTAAAAGGCAAACAAAATAAGGAAAGTTTGTTATAGGCACGCGTCTTCATTCCATGAGACTGACTCACGGACCGTCGATGGATCTACGGTCCGTGAGTCCCTTTCGTCAGCCAACACTTAGAAAATATTTCAGCTTCCAAAAATCAGCTTCTCTGAAGCAAACGATTGAACTACAGTACGGACCATAGATAGATCTACGGTCCGTCAATCCCTCTCCGTAGCTCCGTACATAGAATCTTCAAAAATCAGGTACTGGAACCCTCGCAGTATCAATCTACGGATCAACAATACGGTCCGTAGATCAATCTACAGACCATCGTTGGTCACCGTGGTTCCACACTTGGTCAGATTTCCCTGATTTGCCTTACATGCCTTGGCTGGTGATCTACGACCACTATCTACGGATCGTACGTTATGAGTCTTTGATGTAGTCCTGATGTAGTCACTCGTACGTTATGAGTCTTTGATCTTGATGTTTATGCTTTGTTAGATCCAGGGGCTACTCTTTCCTTTGTTACTCCTTATATAGCAGTTAAGTTTGATGTTAGCCCAGAAACTCTCTTAGAACCTTTCTTAGTCTCTACTCCAGTCGGTAACCCAGTTAAAGCTAGACGGGTATACAAAAATTTCTCTGACACAATCTCCCAAAAATTCACCTAAAAAGATCTTGTAGAGTTAGAAATGGTAGATTTAAATGTCTTTCTAGGCATGGATTGGTTACATTCATGTTATGCCTAAATCGATTGTAGAACTAGAAATGTTCCTTTGTAGTTTCCACAAGAACCAATATTAGAATAGAAGGGTAGTAGCTTATCGCATATGGGTCGATTCATTTCTTACCTTAGCCAGGAAGATAATCTCTAAGGGTTATCTCTACCATCTAGTTCAGGTTAAGGATTCAAGTTCCAAAACTCCAACTGTTGAGTTAGTTCAAGTGGTTAATGAGTTTCCAAAAGTATTTATAGAAGATCTTGCCGAAGCTCCTCCTGATAGGGAAGTTGATTTTGGAATTGATCTCCTTCCAGATACCCAGCCTATTTCTATTCCTCCTACAGGATGGCTCCAGCTGAGTTTAAGGAATTGAAAGAGCAGCTGAAAGACCTTCTAGATAAGGGCTTCATTAGACCTAGTATTTTTCCATGGGGTGCACCGGTGTTGTTCGTAAAGAAGAAATATGGTTCTCTTAGAATGTGCATTGACTATAGGCAGTTAAACAAGGTCACAATCAAGAATAAGTATCCCATCCCCAGGATTAATGACTTGTTTGACCAACTTCAGGGTGCTAGTCACTTCTCAAAAATAGACCTCAGATTGGGTTATCATCAACTCAAAGTCAGAGATAGTGACATTCTGAAGAGAACCTTCAAAACTCGGTATGGTCATTATGAATTTGTAGTTATGTCATTTGGACTAACCAATGCTCTTGCAACTTTCCTGGATTTGATGAACAGAGTGTTCAAGCAGTATTTGGACTTGTTCTTTATCATATTTATTGATAATATTCTCATTTACTTTAGGACTGAGGAAGAACATGCGAGTCATTTTAGAGTTGTTTTGCAGACTCTCAAAGATCGCCTGTTATTCACAAAATTTAACAAGTGTGAGTTTTGGTTCCAATTAGTTTCTTTTCTTGGGCATATAGTGTCCAGCGAAGGGATTCAAGTGGATTCCCAGGAAATAGAAGCAGTGAAAAAATGGCCCAGACCTACCTCTTCTTTAGATATCAAAAGTTTCTTGGGTCTAGCGGCTTTTTACAGAAGGTTCGCGGAAGGATTTTCATCCATAGCTTCACCATTGACTAGTTGACTTAGAAGATGGCCAAGTTTCAGTGGTCAGATAATTGCGAAAAAAGCTTCACAGAATTGAAAACTAGGTTGACTACATCTCCTATTTTGACTCTACCAGAGGGTTCAGACTATATATGAGTAGTGTACCACATGTTGAGGAAGAAAGGAAAGAGCAAGCAAAGGATGTTCACAGGCTTGCTTGTTTGGGTGTTCATCTTGTGAGCATATCAGATAGTTGTGTGACAGTTCAAAATGGATCAGAATTTTCAATGGTAATGGGGGTTAAGGAAAGGCAAGATAGTGATCTGATATTTCTCGAACTTAAGGGTGCAGTCCATCTACAGAGAGTTGAGGTATTCTCCCAAAAGGGAGATGGTGTGCTTCGCTACAAGGGCCGATTATGTGTTCCTAATGTGGGCGAGTTGAGAAAGTAGATTCTTGCAGAAGCCCATAACTCCAGGTATTCTATCCATCCAGGTGCCACTAATATGTACTGTGATCTACGGGAAGTCTTTTGGAGGAATGACATGAAGAGGGATATAGTAGATTTTGTGGCTAAGTGACCCAATTGTCAGCAAGTGAATGAAGAACATCATAAACCAGGGGGTATGACTCAAGAGATTGACATCCCTATTTGGAAGTGGGAAGTGATCAAAATGGATTTCATCACTGGTTTACCTCGTACTCGCAGACGACATGACCCCATTTGGGTGATAGTTGACAAAGTCACTAAGTCTTCTCACTTTTTCGCGGTCAAGACTACTAATTCAGCAGAGGACTATGCCAAGCTTTACATTAATGACATAGTCAGATTGCATGGTGTTACTTTGTCTATCATCTCACATAGAGGTCCTCAGTTTACATCTCATTTTTGGAGGTCGTTTTAGAAAGGTCTTGGTACTCGGGTTAATCTTAGAACAGTATTTCATCCATAGATGGATGCTCAGGAAGAGTGCATTATTCACACCATACAGGACATGTTGAGATCGTGTGTGATTGACTTCAAGGGTAGTTGGGATGATCACCTTCCTCTTATAGAGTTCACCTACAATAATAGTTTCCATTCCAGCATTCAGATTGCCTCTTAAGAGGCTTTGTATGGGCATAGATGTAGATATCCTTTTGATTGATTTGAAGTAGTTTATTCATCCTTTATAGGGCCAGACTAAGTCCATTATGCTATGGAGAAAATGCAACTCATTAGAGATAGACTTAAGAAAGCCCAGAGTCGCCAGAAGTCTTATACAGATGTAAGGAGAAGGGAACTAAAGTTCCAAGTTGATGATTTGGGTTTTCTTGAAAGTGTCACCTATGAAAGGGGTGATGAGATTTGGCAAGAAAGGGAAGCTCAGTCCCAGATATGTAGGCCCTTACAAGATTAGTGACCCTAAGTCATACGTGTGCAATACAATCATAGCATCCCATAATACTAATCATGCTCAGTATTACTTTTAGGTCCTCTTACTATTTCTTCTTGGTTTGGAACCAAGTTCCTCTCTTTGACTGTAGAACACTATGAGGTAATCTCTTCAATACATCTTAGTTCATCATTAGATTGAACCCTATGAGATACTACTCTTAGCAATTTTAGGTGCATCATTTACATGGACACTATGAGATATTACTTTAAGCATGTCTAAGTTCATTCATACTCTTGAACACTATGAGGTACTTCACTAAGTAAGTCTTAGTTCAATTATGTTTTAGAACAGTATGAGATACTTCTTCAAGCATGTCTTAGTTTATTGGATATGGAGATTGCTACTAGAAAACTTAACTCAAATACGTGAAGGTTTCCATCTCAAGAGACCTAACTTTGGGAAAACCCATACTCTACTACGTAAGAGTTCCCCCTTTAACTTGGATAGTCCTCACATCAACTAGGTGTGGCTCTCATTTTTTCTTGGAGCTTTGACCCTATCTTGTGTGACACTCCATTTCATCTTCAATATCCACTTGGAGCCAAGCATACACCTCAAGGTTTACTTGTTAAACTTTGCTTAAAACTCACAAATCATGGAAGGATGTCCTTGACAGCCAAACCATGTTCAATTGATTCTATCACTTCATACATTCAAAAATTCATAAGGTAGGTTAGGTGAGTATAGGCTTTTCACCATAATTGTACCTATTAGACTTCTACTTCTATTTTAGACTTTACTCTCAAAGCCTTAATACTTTTAGTTGGTCAAATTTGCTTCCCTCTAAAGCCCTAGTGATCAACATTCATAACTATGAGTTTTCACTCTTAACAACTCTACAACAAAGAAACATCTTATGAACCTAGATTACGAGGCATTGAATCACTTTATTCATTACTAGGTAATTCTAGCCATAATTCATCGTAATGATTCAATTCCAACATCACACGTAAATATCAATCACATTCAATAAGGTCTAGTTCAACTCATGATTTCATATTCCCATTATTGAATAAGTTCTATACATGATGACAATTCTAGAAGATCTATCAAGAATCACCAATATCTCATCAAAAGACATAAACCCACATAATTTGATTTCTAGGGTTAATCATAGAATTCACATAAATTATTCATAATATCATGAATCTACACTAAATTAATCAAATATAAGTATTATCCAACCATTTGGAATCATACCTATCTAAAACTCATACATTGGAAGTAACCCTAACCTAGATTGGGGTTCTTCTTCACAAATCTTGGGGATTTCTAGGGGACTCTATGGGTGGAAGAACCCACAAATAAAAATTTAAACATACCTTAATCAATGCCCTAGAACAAGACTTTAGCAATGGAGCCTTGATTCCTGACCTTAGCTTCTACCCTAGCTTCTTCTTCAATGAAGGTTCTTCTTAGAGAGAGAAATATTTGAGAGAGGAGTGATTTGAGGTTTTGATTTAGAATGACTTAGTTGGGGTGGTTTATGACTTAAAACTATATATATAGGTCAATAAAACCCATATAAAATGACCCCCACTTAATATAAGTCGAATAGGAATTTACTTAAAAACCCCTAAACTAGGCAGTCACGCCCACTTGTACGGACTGTCAAGGGAACCACGGCCCGTGGTCCCTTGACCAGTATCTCTCCCCACTTTCCAAGCCCCTAAAACACCAAGGCACCTTCACGACCACTTCTACGGATCGTGGTCAAGACCACTGGCAGTGAAGTGGCTCGTGGACTTGGGGCAGTAGCTTGGCCTCAAGGCCTTGCCTCCCAAGTGACTAAGGAACCTTCACGGACCACTTCACGGTCCATGGTCATGACCACTGGCCATGAAAGTGGTCGTGGTCATGAGGCAGATTTGGCCAAGGTTGGGCAGCCTTGGCCCTTGGCTGAGGCTTTGCCCCCCTTGGCCTTGGCCTTTGCTCTTACAACCCTATACCAATCCATAGATGACCTTATAAACTTCAGGGCCTAACACGTACCTTGATATTCAACCACTAAATCTCTCATTCCACTTACGAAAAGTCTCATCTACGACTCTATTCCCCATACATCAAACCTTAGAACCCTAGTTCTTGGCTCTAGTTTCGTCTACTAAATTTTGGGGTGTTACAATATCTCCCCCTTGGGAAAATTCATCCTCGAGAGACGATTCTAAGCACTTCTTATAGGAAACGACTTAAGACTAGCAGCCCAATAACATGCAACATATCTAATGCACATAAATAAGGAGGAAAACTTCAACTCCCACCAAACATACTCAATACAACAAAAAGGAAGTAGGAACTTCATCAAACAACCCATTGATGCATGACATTCTCATAACTAGTCATATTCAAGGAGGAACTCCCATCTCCTCATCATAACTTTCTCAACATACTCTCATGGAGCCCATACACAATTAACTCTCAAAAAGCATTCATTTCAAGGAGGAATCTTTCAACTCCAAAAACTAAAGCATGCTCAAATACTCATCTCATGAAGTTTATATCCAACTCTACTCAAATGCACTACAACATGAGGAAAATAATGCATATAAGTCATTTCTGACAAGACCTAAGCATTTTCATGAACATGCATCATATAAGAAGATCATGGTAACATATAATCACACATGACTTCACATAAAATCAAATCAAGAGGAACCTATAATCTCACTCTTGAATAGGAGTAGAAGGTGCCACACCCCTATTTTCCCCAAACGAATGTTTGAAAAATAGAGTTTTTCTAATTAAAGTGACGTTTCAAAAAAAGGGATTATTTTATTTTTTAGAGTCGCCACTTGGAATTGAGTTTTGGTGTTCCAATTCACCTTATTTAAACCCCTAATCAAAAGGAATTTGACTCTTATTTTTAATGGTCTGCGAACTAAAAATCTGGATAAGAAATTCTATTGATCGAGAGGAAGGTGTAAGGCACCCCTCGAGTCCTGTGGTTGTAGAACGGTCGCTTCATTGACTTATATCTTGGCTTGACTTAGCTTTTGGATATATTATACTTATTAGCCATATATTTTACTTATATCCCCCCTTCTTTGATTTTATTGTAACTGTCTTGTAAAACTATTTTTATTAATATGTGGTGTATTAGTAACATCGCTTTCCAACCTAACACAAATTGTTTATTTGTTTATATAGTTGATAGGGAAAATTCAATTTATTTATTTTTTACAAAAAAAACTAAAAAAACAAATCTTCATTTATATGGGCACAAAATTTTTTTACTTCACATGGAAAATCGTGTCTACCTTAACTTTTCATAACATGAAATTAATTTTTTTTAAAAATTTAATTGATTAACTAGGTCTAACATAGTTTTTTTTTTTTTAGATACAAATCAATACGAAGAATAAAAAATAAAATTATAAAATATTACCATCAAATCAATCCATAACATACTTATTTTCTTTAAACCTCAATTTACTTGGTCTTGCCTCTTACGAAAGCACTTATTAGAGATCATAAGACATGCAATTCCAACGCCAAACATATAGAGAAAAGGGATAAAAATAACAAATAATAATGATAAAACAAATACGTGACCACATAAAATAAAAGTTGCAAACTAATAAAGATATAACTTATTCAATTTTTTTTTTATATTAGTATTATTTATTTTATGATGCCATTCAAGGATCAAGCCCTTATAATATATATATGAAAGACACATGTATCATGTACTTATACATATCCTATAGAAAGGTCTTTTGCCCATTTAATTCTTCAAAAAAAATTAGTTAATAAATACAACCGAATGTTCCGATTTAAGATTAACTAAAGGAAAAGGAAGATAAATAAATATAAAAAAATCAAGCTCCTATTTCAACTACAAAACTTCCTTTATTTATCTAGTGATAATCTTTTATATTGATAGAGTAACATTTGTAGCACTATTGCATGGGAAGAAGCTTAAACAACGTTTTTTTCTTCTTCTTTAATAAAGATAAATTATTCTTACGCTAGAACACGGCATACATCATAAAATAATGGCATATAACAATACATGCAATTTTTCGAGACTTCATAACATCATAAGCAAGTTTCGAACAATTATTTCATTGAGTTATATAAGAAATTAGAATTACCTTTTCGTAAAACTTAATTCCCCACAAAAGAAACTGCTACAATCTACTGATTTCCAAAATTAATAATAAATTAACTTTAAGGAGCCACGAACTCGAATCTACGAACATTTTCTTTGATGTTGTATTCTCTGCATGTTATGATTTTTCCCAACTTAAGAGTGTAATGCTTTTTTGTGTGTGTGCTATTTTTTTTCCATATCTCGTCCTCCTTATGATGGTGATGTATTGTGATATATATAGGAGTCTGGTGTCGTTTCCATGTTGGTATATTTTATATAGGTTTTAAAGGTGCAGGTTGTGTGTAGTTGAGGGGAAAGTGGGTAAGTGGGGTCATTGGAGAGAAAAGTGGGGTCATTTGAAGGCAAAGTGGGGTCGTTGGAGAGTAAAGTGGGGTTATTTGAAAGCAAAGTGGGGTCGGGGTGTTGGCAGATAAAGTGGGGTAGGTTATTTTTACTTTACTTTTAGTTTTATTTTACTTTTAAAAGGATAATAATCAACTATCATAAAATATCAACTAATTATTTTAAAATTAATAAAAAGCTAATTAGAAAAGTCAAGTAGCTAATAAAAAAAATTAAATAAATACTAGCTTATTTATAAAAACTTAATTTTAAAATAATATAGATTTTTTTTTTTTAATCTTTCATTTCTTTTTAAACAATTGAAAATAAAACTTACCTTAAAAAGTGATTCTACTTTTGTTGTTTTCAAATCTTTTAAAAATAAACTTAATAAAATAAGATAAAAGTCAAAATATTTAATTTATATTAATAAAAATATTTTAGCTCTAAAAATGGTATAAAATTTTAGGTTCGGTCAAAAATTATGTGTCTACAGTTTGCCCCTCTTTGACTGGAAACACGAAGAGTTTTCAAACAAAGAAGTAGACAACGTGACAAGTTTTGACCGGCATCTTATTTGAAAAGAAAAATATGAGACCGAGTCCTAGTTTTGGACAGCCTACGTATCCCGGGTTATAAGGGAATCAGGTCACATGTAGTTCAAGGAGATGAGATAATGAGTTAGAAGTTGAGTGAGGTTCTATCGAGGCTTCAGTTCGCGACTACTATTATTACACCAACATGAAAAACAAAGAATTAAAAGAAAATACAAGTATCAGATTCTAGCTATGTAGCTTCTCTTGAATCTTGACTTAGGTCTTCATGTTTATCAAGTTGTGAGATATTAATTTTCCTCTCGAGTGAGTTCGAAGGTAAATGCCTCTCTCCAGGTAGGGTCCTTCTACTTGGACTTGAATATCAACCTTGTTCTTCAGATGAGATCTTGCCACTTCAATTGAACATGAGCTTGAGGGTTACTCCCTTCTAGATAAGATCCTGAACTTGAAATATAGATTGCCCTTGTTCTACAAGTGTATTCCTGAAATTAAAACAAACAAAAGTAATAACACAAAAAATTTCCCAAGTTTATAATAAAGCAAAATTTTGTAAGGAAAATAAAATATGGTGCTTAGCTTAGCTTCGATACTCTGAATGACTCGAGCTTCGTTCTGATGTACTCTTCAGGGGGCTTATGCAAGTAAAAACCAACTTCATTCCTCATGATGAAATAATTAAGTTAAATTATGTTAGTCTAGTCCCCTTATCCAGGAGGGTCCTGCTAATACTACGTCCCATTAGTCATGAGGGTCCTTGCTATACTACGTCCCATTATTCAGGAGGGTCCTTGCTATACTACGTCCTATTATTCAGGAGGGTCCTTGCTATACTACGTCCCGTTATTCAGGAGGGTCCTTGCTATACTATGTCCCATTATTCAAGAGGGTCCTTCCCATACTACGTCCCATTATTCAGGAGGGTCCTTCCTATACTACATCCATTATTTAGGAGGGTCCTTTCTATACTACGTCCCATTATTCAGGAGGTCCTTGCTATACTACGTCCCATTATTCAGAGGGTCATTGCTATACCATGTCCCGTTATTCAGGAGGGTCCTTTCTATACTATGTCCCATTATTTAGGAGGGTCCTTGCTATACTACGTCCCGTTATTCAGGAGGATCCTCGCTATACTATGTCCCATTATTCAGGAGGGTCCTTGCTATACGATGTCCCATGATTCATGAGGGTCCTTGCTATACTACATTCCATTATTCATGAGGGTCCTTACTATACTGCGTCCCATTATTCAGGAGGGCCCTTGCTATACTACGTCCCATTATTCAGGAGGGTCCTCGCTATAGTACGCTCAATATACTAATAATACAAACAATATACTTATCCCCGTATGGACTATAACCTTTTGTGCAATGTTGCCATTTAGCTCTTTGTACACTAAATTGAACATCCAGGTTTTGGATCTTTGATTTTGAAAGAAATTGTGTCCCTGCTTCAACAAAGAAAATTTGTGAGTTTAAAAATGTGGTGGTTGGTTTGTGTTTTTGCCTTTTGACGAGGATTGCTAGCACTTGTCATGTTTTACTTATTTCCAACCGGCCAGTGCTCGTTATTGATTGACTGTATGCACCCAAATTTGCTTACTTCGAGGGACTTAAATCCCATATCTGCCTTCATTTCATGATACTCATTGTTTAGCTTTCATTAAATCGCGGACTTTTCTGAATCCAAAATTTGTTGATATATGATAACTTATTGACCTGATGCTTTGCCTTGTACAATCCAGAAAGTTGGTAGCAAGTCTTGAAATTCATTCTCACTTTCTTGACACAAACTCGACTGAAGGACATGTGAAACTGAGTGATAAAAAGGGGAAGAAAAATATATACTACACAAGAATAGAAGAAAATGATTCGATGAAGAATCTCTTTTAGAGAGAGGAAGAAAGAAGAACTTATTTGAGTGTGGTGGCTGACTCTACTGATCGTGACATGCAATTTGAATTGATACCCGATTTGTCCATCCAATCTATTCCTCAACCATTATTGATCATCTAATCTTGATGTGGAGTCCCAACAATTTGACAAAGTCATAAATAATTTCAAAGTTTTATTCGCCTTGGGATGTCCATGAGGATTTTTTCCACTAAAACTCTTTCATTTTATTTCTTCAACTCACATTCGCCTCATGGTGCCCGTTAGGGTTTTCAACAATAAAACTCTCTCATTTTTATTTCTCTCAACTCACATTCGCCTTATGGTGCCCAATTAGGTTTTCACCCATAAGACTCTCATTTTTTTATTTTTTTACTTTTTTATTTTTCACAGCTCACTTTCGCCTTATGATGCCCAATTAGGGTTTTCACCAATAAGACTCTGTCAGTTCTACTTTTTTTTTCACTGCTCACTTTCGCCTTACGGTGCCCACTTATGGTATTCACCAATAAAACTCTCTCATTTTTGCTTCTCTCGACTCACATTCGCCTAATGATGCCAGATAGGGTTTTCACCAATAAGATTCTCCCATGGTTTCATAATTTGTACCATTAGAATACTTACTCTTGACATTTCAAAGGTTGGTCCAAAGTTCTTTCTTTGATTGAAACACGAATTTTACACAAGGTTAGAAAGAAATGACAGGATGAAGTCTCAAATATGACTTTAAATGAGGGGGTTGACTTTAGCTTTGGAATTAAAAAAATACATAAATAAAAATGAATTTTGCCCAAGTTTTTTGCAAATATGAACTTTTGGATTTTTTATTTGGTTGGACCGAACCCCAATGCTAGGGTTGCCTACGTATCTTGCCGAAACAAGAATCAGGTCAAACGTAGTTCATGTTCATTGATTTTCCTTTTTTTATTTTTTATGGAAGAGCCAACAAAGAAGAAGAAACAAGAACGTAAGTTAAATCTCAACAAGTGTGACAACATATGACTTAATACTTATATATAGAACCAAGAATTTTCATTATATCAACCTTTGAAATGTCAAGTCCAAACATGAGGGTTTCTAATACCGCAAAATCAAATCATATATAATATCTTTTCACAGCATCAGCATTGATGACCATTTACGTCATTTTGCCTTCTATATCTGCTAAGTAAAAAGCACCATTGGATAATACCTTATTTACAATGAACGGTCCTTTCCAATTTGGAGAAAATTTGCTTTTCACTTCGGCATGATGTGGCAGAATGCGTCTCAACACTAATTGACCCTCTTCAAAATGTCTGGGACACACCTTTTTGTTGTATGCTCGTGCCATTCTTTTATGGTACAATTGTCCATGACATACTGATGTCAATCGTTTCTCATCAATTAAGCTTAGTTGTTCCAACCATTTTCTGACCCACTCATCATCATCGATTTCAGCCTCGGTAACAATTCGTAAGGATGGAATCTCAACCTCTGCACGTATAACTGCCTCAGTCCCATTTACCAACGAATAGGGGGTGGCACCTACTGATGTGCGTACTATGGTGCGATAACCAATAAAGCAAAAGACAATTTTTCATGCCATTGTCGAGGGCCTTGCACCATTTTACGAAGTATCTTTTTTATATTTTTGTTAGCAGCTTCTATAGCCCCATTCACTTTTGGGCAATACGGAGTCGAATTACGATGTTCGACCTTAAATTGATGGCATACCTCTTGCATTAAATGACTGTTGAAATTTGCAGTATTATCGGTAACAATTACCTTTGGAATACCAAATCGACAGATGATGTTGAAATGAATGAAATCCACCACGACCTTCTTGGTCACTGACTTTAAAGTTACTGCTTCCACCCACTTTGTACAATAATCAATGGCGACCAGGATGAACTATGACCATTCGATGCTTTTGGTTCTATTGGTTCAATCATATCCATTCCCCATGCCACAAAAGGCCATGGGGTAGACATCGCATGCAATTCTGAGGGAGGAGAATGTATCAAATCACCGTGTATTTGACATTCATGACATTTATGAACAAATCGTATGGAATCCCACTCCATGGTGAGCCAATAATAACCTGCTCGAAGTATCTTCTTTGCTAGAACATATCCATTCATGTGAGGCCCATAAACTCCAGAGTGTATTTCAATCATGATTGTTGAGGCCTCTTTAGAATTTACACATCTTAGGAGACCCAAATCAGGAGTCTTTTTGTACAATATTCCTCCGCTTAAGAAAAACTACTAGCTAGTCGCCGAATAGTCCTTTTTTGATTACTAGTGGCATTTGTAGGACATTCTCCGGACTGAAGATATCTTTTAATATCATGGAACCAAGGTTTACCGTCAAATTATTCCTCCACCATATTGCACTAGGCATGTTGATCACGAATATGTATGTACAAAGACATCCTTGTAGTAAAAAATAGCCTGGATTATATTTTCTCTTTTTTGTCGAGCATGTACGCTTATCTTAGTCTCTTTGATATTTTGATGATCTCCCAATTTTATTGTCTCTGTTTCACTCATGTTTGGGTTTGATTTATTCTCAAAATGTTTGAAATCCCTGCTTACTTCTTCAAATACTTCATCCTCATCATATTCGACTTCTTGACTTGTTATTTCAGGATTAGGTTGATGATTAGATTGAATTTTAAGATCTGATGAAAAATTCTGCATGCATGTCATATCACTAGAATTGGCATAGAAAGAACTGTATAGAAGAAAACAAATAAATATTCTAGACTGGAATAAAAAGCACAATTACATCCTATTGAAAATAAAGATAAAAAGTTTTGAAATAAAACAACAAAATACAATCCGAATTACAATCCTTGAATAAATTGGATAGCAGAAAGGAAAACAAGACAGACTACTAAGACTTCTTCTTAATGGGGAGAGGAGTGGCCTCTCAATTGTTTAGTTGGACATCAGGACCAATGAGTTGCACATCTTTGTCACTAGTGCCTTCCCCGAGTTCAACCATATCAGCCTCGACAAATAAATTGTGAAAATAGTCGATCAGTTCTTTGTTAACCTTCAGCACAGGCTCTGGGAGTGGTGACTCGGGAGATTCTGTTGTGCGGATTTTGATGAAAGATTTGTATATGGGTGGTATTGGCTTGATAAGTGGCCATATCTCTCTCTTCTGCTTCTTGGCCTTCATTTTGTACTCGACTGTGGGCTTGTATCCTAAGCTAAAACTACCAAGGCTCTTTCGTGCACTGACCGGATAAGATCTTCCTTGCAAGAAGCTCCCCAAGCCTTTACCCGGTTCAAACCTATGCTTCAGCATTTCATTTACCATCATCACGGACGCCATAGGCAATTGTAGTTTTGAAATGAGATTCCCCTCGAGGATATGCTCAACAACCACTACCTCAAAAGCTTGATAAAACAGTGCCTCATTCTCATTATTCGCTTTGACAAAAGGGAGGGAAGAGTCTTTGTAGACTGGCAGATCCCCCTCACCATGAACAATCACTTCTTGCCGATCATATTCAAACATAATAATTTGATGCAACGTAGATGGGACTGCCCCAGTCCTATGCACCCATGGTCTCCCCAACAATAGAGTGTAGGATGCGTTGATATTCAACACTTGAAAATTCACAGTGAAATCGACAGGCCCTATTGTTAGTATGAGCTCTATCTCACCAATGGCATCTATTTTTGACCCATCAAGAGCTCTAACACATACGTTGTTGGGTCGTACCCTTTCAACACTAACAGTCAATTTTTGTAGAGTTGACAAGGGACAAAAATTTGCCCCAGATCCTATGTCAATTAGAACTCGAGTGACATATGAAAGATCACACTTTACAGTGATATAGAGGCTTTGGTTATGTACCGTGCCTTCCACTGGTAGTTCATTATCTGAAAAGGTAATTCGATTTACCTCAAAGATTCTCCCAGCAATCTTCTCTAACTGAGTCACTGTGACTTCACTAGGAATATATGCTTCATTCAAAATCTTCATTATAGCTTTAAAATGTTCATCTGAATGTATCAACAAAGACAATAAAGAGATTTGGGCTGGAGTTTTCCTTAGTTGTTCCACGATGGAATAGTCTGACAATTTCATTTTTCTCAAGAATTCCTCTACTTCTTTTTCAGTGACTGGACTCTTAACTCGCATCTGGTCATTTTTAGTTTTCCTTAATTTAGTCGGGGCATAGCATCTTCCCGAACGGGTCATTCCTCCTACTTCATCTACTTCTTTAATGACTTTTTCCCCTTGTACGTCACAACGGTGGGTCCATAATTCCAAGGGACATCTTTGGGGTTAGTCATTTGAAGTTGGGACACTAGCCTAATGATCACAGGTGGGATATAGGCTCCTTGCATGATCAAGATAGGCTTGTTTGGCCCTCTTGAAACAACCAATCTTGCCTCTCTTTGAGTTGACCAAAAATCTTTAAGTGATCATTTCACAGTTAGGATGGGGTGCTCTTGATGAAGTCAACTTTTCCAACATACTTTTTGCCCCTGAAGGCATCATTTTTGTTAAGTCAACAACATTCGCTGAACTTTCCATGCCAGTTTCAAACTTAAGGATTGGCTTGTATAGGACTGAAACTTCTTCGCGGTCATTCATCATTTCTAACATGTTTGTTTCAGTATGCCTGGGCAGTGGATTTTGATTGATGTTCGGTCCATTTGGGCTTTCAACTATAATTTGATGAGTATCGATCAAATCTTGAATTACCTTTTTCAAGTACCAGCATCTTTCTATGTTGTGCCCTGGGGCAACAGAACAATATTCACAATGTTAGGAATAATCAAGATTTTTCGGGGGAGGATTCGACATCTTTCTTTCAATAGGACTCAAAACATTCAATGTTCTTAATTTTTGAAACAAGCTAGCATATGATTCTCCAATAGGGCTGAACTCATACTTCGCTCCACTTCCCTTCTTGTATTCTTTTATAGGACGAAAAGGAATTATAGCTGTATTTTGGTGAATTTATGGGGGTGGTGGATGATTTTGAGGAAGTCGTGCACGCCATTGCGGATAAGAAGGGGAGACAATTGGTTGTGCGCTAAAAATGGGATATTTAGGGTATGAGATAGGATATTATGGAGTTTGGGGACGAAAGTAATGTTGTGTGTGATTATCTTGGACATAGGTTCGAGGTGCTGATACAACGGTGGCCACATCTTCCCTTCTTTTCTTCCCTCCAATATTTCCAGAACCATTTTGAAGTGCTTCTGTCGTGGCTTTTAAGGCAGCATGGCTTACGATCTTTCCAGACTTGATACCACTTTCCACCATTTCTCCAACCTTGATAACTTCGATGAATGTCTTCCCAACGGCAGAAAGCAAGTAATGAAAGTAATCAGGTTCTTGCGCTTGGAGAAAAATGTCAATCATCTCTGAATCCTTCATTGGTGGTTTAACCCTAGCAGCTTGCTCCCTCCATCTAACGGCATATTCACGAAATTTTTCCATGGTCTTTTTCCTAATGTTGCCAAGTGAGGAGCAGTCTGGCACAATGTCAATATTATATTGGAATTATTGCACAAAACATTGAGCCAAATCATCCCATGTATGCCAGTTGGCTATATCCTGATCTATGAACCATTCAGATGCAATTCCCACTAGGCTTTCCCCCAAAATAGGCCATGATCAACTCTTCTTTGCCCTCCGCACCTCTCAATTAATTGCAATATCTCTTCAAATGAGCAATGGGGTCTTCGTGATATTTCTCAAACTTTGGGGTTTTAAAACCAGCAGACAAATGGATGTGGGGAAACATGCACAAATCACTGAATGAGATGCCTTTATGGCCCCCTAGTCCTTGCATATCTCTTATACTCTGTTCCAAACTCTTCATTTTCATAGCCATTTCTTCATCCTCCTCATTCTTAACTGTCTTCTCAATTTTTAAAGGGGAACTATATTGATGAGTCTGGGGATAAGAACTTGGAATTTTTAAGGCCCTCTTCAGGGGTGTAGCCATGGTCATGAAGAACTTGGTATGAAGGATCATTGTTGGATTTGGGCACCACTGTTGGATTTGAAATGTTATTAGTCGGTGCAGTTGGCACAAAGAGTGGGTTACTCATCATAGGTGTACTCAAGGGCCGCACCGTGGAAGTTCCTACGACGTTGGATGCATTAGTGTAGGGGCCGAATCCAGGTGGATAAATTGGATCATTGGTCGATACTTTGATAGGGAATGGCATATTCGCATTCAGGTATTCCCGAATTGAAGATGGAGGAGTTTTCCCATTCATCCAAGCTTTATACATTTCGGCCATCTGTTGTCGCAACATTTTTACCTCTTCCACATACACCAATTCTTGTGCAACCATTTGGCTTTTGACTTCATCATTTCCCGACTCTGTTCCCTCCTTACGCATCATCTTTCCTTTCCCTTTTGATCTTGTGTAGTACTGATGAGATGCCAGCTCTAAACACAAACCAACCACCTTAAACTCTTTCTCTCTCTCTTAAAAAAATAAATGTGTTAGGGTTTAGTGTTTTGCAAACGATAATCACACGTTGTATGTTATGCTCCTAAATTATTTATGTTTCTAAAATGAGTTTCGGAAGGCTTTTATGTTTCATCTCGGCTTTAGATGACTTGATTATGTCTTTTAATCTCCTATTTTTACTCATTTGAATATTTTTTTGAAACTCATTTCGATCGAACCCGTTGAGGGTTGCCTACGTATCATGTTGAACATAAATCAGATCATTACGTAGTTCGTGAAAGATAATAATAATAATTTTATTATTTTTAATAATAATATATGTACATGAGTTGACCAAAAG
Source organism: Solanum chiquidenum (assembly GCA_029582725.1). NCBI lineage: Eukaryota > Viridiplantae > Streptophyta > Magnoliopsida > Solanales > Solanaceae > Solanum > Solanum chiquidenum. The sequence continues at coordinate 19,593 of JAJOOS010016667.1, forward strand.
AAAATCATTTTCATTCATTTTCATATTCTTAACACAATGATTTGAATAAAACATGAGAATAGAAGTAGATAATACTAAAATAGACTCAAAATGATTAACGAAAAGAAATAAATAACAACTAATAACTAAGAAAAGAAAACAGACTCGGAAAGAAAGTAAATCCTCGAATCTCAATCATCCCCAAGACCCTTATAAATCCTAGCCAAGGCTTTTGGTAGATGCGGAGCCAGAACACGTGCCTGTCGGCCCAACCTCTCATCATTTTGGTGTAAATAACCAGCATAAACATCATTGAGTGCATCCCTGAGTTGAAGTACTCGATCTCTGGCTTCATTCATATTGTCATAACAATTCTGCAACCAATGTGCGAGTAGTATTGACTTCATGCATCAAATTTTCCCTCTGTTTGTGAGGCTCTTCAATTTGAAGGTGGAGTGCATCTCGCTCGGCTATCCTTTGACCTCTCTCAACCTCACATTCTTCCTGATAAGCACTGAAACGCCTTGAAATTTCCCTTTCCTGTTCCATAGAAGCCTTAACTTGATTCTAGAGTTTAGATTGTGCGCAGATAAACTGGACCTTTTCTTTTTTATACTCCTCCTCTTGTTGCTCCATAGCACCTGTGACAATGCCCAAATCTTCTTATAAGGTCAAAATGGTAGAACGATGTTTTCTAACTCTCACTTCAAATATCACATCACGTTCGACCAACGCCTCTTTAGCATTCTTCAGGTCATTACTCAGGACATCCAGAGTAGATCTATAGCTTCTTTCAACTTCGAGGCGAGCTTGCTTAATCCTAACCTCAATTTCTGCTTCTCGATCTACAGGTCCTATCACCGATCCTTCTGGCAATAACTTAGGAGGGGGTTGATCATGAACCCATTCTAAGTATGCTTTGTCCACCTCACCCTTGGTGCGATCCTCCACCCTATCGCGGGGACTTGAGAGCATTCATCCCCCCCAAATCTTGAATATCTCTGATTTCCTTAAAGGAATCTCGGGATGAAACTCATACATGAATTCCCGCATATCTTCATTAGGTGGTAAAAACTGGCATCGACCAAGTTGTCGCATAACTCTAAGTGGCATGTAAGGTTGGACACCTCGAAGACCCATTAGGATGATGAACGACGAAAGGTAGACATGTATATCACCTCGGCTAATGGAAACCAATGATAATTCCACACAATTTTGTCAGCAGTCAGATTATTAAGGTATTTCTTCCAAGCCTCAATACCATTCGGAACACTATGATCTTTGATTCTTTCCTCGTGGCCCCAATGTAATCATTTTATTCTACTTTGAAGTCCACTACATAAGGGTCATGACGAAGGTGCTCAATCATCCATAGTTTTAGTAACATATTGCATCCCTCAAAGTAATCTTCTCCATTCTTGCAAATTGTCAAAGCGCGGTAGATGTCTGCCAGAATCATGGATAGGGGGGTTATATTAGGCTTTTTCTTAAAAGCTATAATGACTGCAACCAAATTTATGTTGATCTTCCCTCCCTTTTTTAGAAACACCATGATCCCCAAAAAAGCTACTATGAAGGCATCATAACTATGTGCTTCCCAGGTCAAACGACATCCATTATTACGAAGTTTCTTCCCATATAACTTGAACCCATCCTTTCGCCCATATCTTTTGTTCAAAAATTCTAACGAAACCCATCCGTTATCAAGGCAACCACCTATTTCATTCTCATTTATGTGCAATAACTCTAAAAACCTCCTACCACTGATATGCTTTGGTATCATAGGCTTTCCTTCGTGAAGATTTTTACCCTTCCTATGAATGCGCCTATCTCTTCCAGTGTGGGGGTGAGTTCAAAGTCAAAAAAGTGGAATATATTTTTTATCGGATCCCAAAAATGAACTAGTGCTTCTATCAAGTCTCGTCGTGGCTCAACATATAAAAGGCTTCGTAGAAATCCCAAACGATTGAACACCATTCCTTTCCCATAATTCATCATATTTTCATACCATGTCTTCAAAAGTGTCGGAGCCTTATCTAATATCATGACGCGAGGTGATTGATCCTCCCTTGGCCTCTTATCTCCCTTTCCATATGGATTCATATTTTCTTATATTACGATAATGACAAATTAGGACTTACTAAAATACATTTTTATTTTTTGATGAAATTAAGAATAAAGTAAACATTATTGTATATAATAGTAAACACATGATTGAACATTAGGAGGAAAACAAACCATCACATTTTTTCATCCTAGTATTTATTTATAAAGAAAAAAAAATCTCCTATTAAATAATCTGAGTAGAGTTGAAAGGAGAAAACAAAATTAGTACAAATTTCTTCTATTTTTTTTTTTAAAAAATAAAATAATTATTATAAAAAAAGTGATTGTGAAAAAAAAATACATAAAAAATAAATAATAAGCCCTCAAATCTTTTTGTTGTAGTTTGAAGAAAAATAAATCCTCGTATTAGATAATTAGGCTAGTCTTTAAAAAATAGTATATTTGGTTTTATTTTATTTTTACCCTTTTTTTTAAAATGATGATAGTAATAATAAAAAATAGAATCTTCTATTTATGAAGGAAGTACGAGTTTTGACAAAGTAAAAGGTGTTTAATAAAAGGAGTACACCAAAACTTTTATATTTTTATTTTAATTAATTCATCTAAAGCCGGTCGACATTTTGTATAGTCATCCCCATAATGCAACAAGTAGCATAGAAATGTACAAGATGGTCTTAAGTAGGGGTACCTTTCCTAGACGGACTCGACCCCCGTGTCGAGCCCCATTAATTAAAAAATATGCATGATTCAGATAAATCGGATCCTATTAGGGATAATCATCGTTGAGCCTTGCTTTTCTAAGTTAACAACCTAATGGAGCAGATGTCTAGACTGGCTGTAAAATGAGCGAACAACTCAAGTCGGGAAGGGACAACTTACCGGTAGTAGGACTTTCTGGCCTCATTGTTAATCCTTCCCATCCTAAGCCATGTGTTATTATAGAGTCCTTCCCAGGAGTGTTGCCGAATCTCTGGTATCTCATGGCTCGGGAGCGTAATCGCATCTCTGAATAAAGTATCTCAGAAGATTCAGATGGGTGAACGAGAAAAGGCCATTATATGACAGTTCACATAATATCAAAACAGTAAGTAAGCGAGCAAATAACACATTATGCCATCAAATACAATATCCAAAAACTAATAAATAAATAAATAAATAATAAAGTCGTATACAAGTTAATATTTAGAAGCTCGAATTCTGGTTATCCCCAGCAGAGTCGCCATCTGTCACACCCCTAATTTTTCCCGCACGAATGTTTGAAAAATAGAGTTTTTCCAATTAAAGTGACGTTTCAAAAAAAGGGATTATTTTATTTTTTAGAATCTCCACTTGGAATTGAGTTTCGGTGTTTCAAGTCATCTTATTTAAATTCCTAATCAAAAGGAAGTTGACTCTTAATTTTAATGGTCTGCGAACTAAAAGTCTGGATAAGAAATTCTATTGATCGAGGGAGGTGTAAGGCACCCCTCGAGTCCCATGGTTCTAGCACGGTCGCTTCATTGACTTATATCTTGGCTTGATTTAGCTTTTGGATATATTATATTTATTAGCCATATATTTTACTTATATCCCGCCTTCTTTGATTTTATTGTAACTGTCTTGTAAAACTATTTTTATTAGTATGTGGTGTATTAGTAACATCGTTTTCCAACCTAACACAAATTGTTTATTTGTTTATATAGTTGATAGAGAAAATTCAATTATTCTTTTTTTACAAAAAAAAAGTAAAAAAACAAATCTTCATTTTTAGGGGCACAAAATATTTTTCTTTTACATGGAAAATCATGTCTACCTTAACTTTTCATAACATGAAATTAATTTTTTTTCTTAATTTAATTGATTAACTAGGTCTAACATAGTTTTTTTTTTTGAGATACAAATCAATACGAAGAATAAAAAATAAAATTATAAAATATTACCATCAAATCAATCCATAACATACTTATTTTATTTAAACCTCAATTTACTTGGTCTTCCCACTTACGAAAGCACTTATTAGAGAGAATAAGACATGCCCAAGGCCAAACATGTAGAGCAAAGGGACAAAAATAACAAATAATAATGATAAAACAAATACGTGACCACATAAAATAAAAGTTGCAAACTAATAACGATATAACTTTTTCAATTTTTTATTATTATTTATTTTATGATGCCATTCAAGGATCAAGCCCTTATAAT
>JAJOOS010016668.1:0-28502 GCA_029582725.1 Solanum chiquidenum
ACCATTTAAAGTTGACCCTTACAACTCACTAGTTCAAATGACTAGTTTCCGGACGTCACGGTCATTTCTCATCATTTCATCAAGTTCTCAACTCCAAAATCACATGTGAGGCTCTAGTTTCACTAGTTCGTTTTTAGGGTCGTTACATTTTGTTTTTCAAGTTATGATCATATGATGTCGGAGTTTGATTATGAAGGAAGAATTTTATGAAATCAAACATGTATTGATAGAATTACATGAATTTCTGATGAAATCCATATCTAACCATGTTTTCTAAATGTTGATGATTGAAAGTGGGTTTTGGAACTTGAAAGGTAAATTATGGAATTATGCATGTTCTTATGAAATATATGCAAATGTTTTAACATGCTTTGAGAGTAAAGTATCAAAGATGTTGTTGTTGTTGTCTTGTTGAAAATATTTTGTCATATACACACAAATGCATGATGTGAAAGGTTTTCTCACATAATAAGGATTCTAAGGTTGAAAGGTCTTCTCACCTAATTGAATCAAAGATTAATAGCTATCCTAATGAAACCTAGCTCTGATTGGTTATTGAATGATACCTTTCCTTGGATGACTTATGACCTAGCTTGGATTGTCAAGATGACGTACCCTTCCATGGATAATAAGAACAAGTAATAAATGACTATTCTGTGGGATTTATACTTAGCACCGAGAGGCTATTGAGATGGAAGCTCTCCCGTTAGTAGAGGTCGGGTTTCTAGAAGCAATTTCCTTATCCCTTACCTATGTGCACCCATAGGATGACCGTGTAGATGGACATTAGCTAGTGGATCCACTTAAGCTAGAAGTTAATGGTTCTACCTTGGCAAGTAGGACAAGTGTAACACCCGGAAAATTGATAGGTGAAACTAGAGTCTAACGTTTAAGTCTTAAAATTTTATGCATCATTTGGAGTTATGAAATAGTCCAAAAATTTGACTAAGTATAAGTTTAAGAGAGGGTTCAAGGAAGGCGAAAGACTTCACTACCCTTAGAAGCACTCTTGAACTTTGCCTTAGCCATGTGGGCAAAAGGCATTGTTCAAGGGAGGCTTCAAGGAAGGTGAAAGCCTTCACCACCCTTAGAAGCCTCCTTGAACCATGCCTTAGCCTTATAGGCATGAAGGAAAATTCACTTGAGGGTTCAAGGGGCGTGGAAGGTTCCACCACCCTAGGAAGTTCCTCGTAGACTTTGCCTTAGCCGTATGAGAAAGAGGCCTTGTTCACATGAGGCTTCAAGGCCCGTGAAAGGCTTCCACTGGCCGTACAAATCCCTCGTGGACTTTGCCTTAGCCAAATTTGGCAAGAGGACAGTCCACGTGAGGGTCCAAGGAGTGTGGAGGACCCCGCTGCAGATGGTGCGCCTCACGTGGGGGCTGCCTTAGTGCGCCTAGGCAGTGTGCACGTGTGCAAGTGAGGATCCATGGAAAGTGGACAAAGCTCACTGCCCGTGTAGACCTTTATGTACATAACTTAGCTTTAAAAAGCTTAAGGCACAAGTCCAAGGGAGGGTCCACGGCTAGTAGACCATTCCAAGGCCCTTGAAAGCTCCCTTGGACTTTGCATTAGTTTTTTTGGCAAGTCCATGTGGGCAAGGGGTATTTTTGTAAATATTATTTTTAAGTCCTATTTTTAAATGGGTATATTTATATTATTTTTAAATAAATATATAAGGTACTTTAAGTCATTAAACACCTAATCAAAATCATTTTCACAAAGACCCAAATCAAAGTCAAAAGTTCATCTTCCTCACAAAAATTCTCTCTCTAAAAATCCAAGAAGAAGAAGAGTAAAATTGAAGCTTGGGCTTCAAGAATTCAAGGGTTTTACATCAAATTCTTCAAGGTCCTCAAGGAATGGTAGTTTTCATCTTTGGGTAGATTCCACCCAAAGAACCCATTCAAAACTTGATTTTCAAACTTCCAATTTTCCTCAAATCAAGGGTTTTGGTTCGAAAATATGGGTTCAATTTAAAAGTGATTTCAATTGTTGAATATGTTAGGTTATGATTGAATTGATGATTTATGGTTGAATTTTGGTGAAATTCTCCCAACAACCCATGAAATCCCCAATTTTCCAAATTTAGATCTTCAAGTGTGGGTATTGTTGTTTATTGGCTCAATTAAGTATATAATGATTGTTTATAGTGTAATTATATGATTTTAGTATGTTTATGCTTGTATTGTTGATTAACCTAGGATTCTAGGATGAAATTGATATGGTGAAGGGTTGTGCCATTAAAGAGGCAAATTGAGGGTTTAGACATGACCTTCTAAGATTGATGAACTTCTTTATGGGTTGCCTTAGATTATATGACCTAGATAAGAATTTCTTAAAAGTAAAGCTTCTAGACATGAATTGATTAAACTATGTCTTATATAATGGATCATGGTTGAGTAGTGTTGAGATTGATTTTATATAATAGTATATGACTATAATTGATCAAGAATGAGGCATGTGGTTCGACTACCTTGAGAATTAGGTATACATGATGATCATGTGAGGCATTGCTTGAGAGTAAGACTTGTAACATGAATATGACTCCTAGGGATTTATGGGTAAAAGATAAAATGAATAACATGAGGATGTTAAGGCTTTAAGAAGGAAGCTATTATGTATGTTGAATTGTATATGGATTTATTGTGAAAGGGCTTCACCCACATGACCTATAATATGAGTATATGAGTTTATTCATGGAATGAGTGTTGTAATTGAGCTATGACTATATCTATGTCTCATGTAGTGAATGCTAGATGCGTTGACTTAATATGATCTTTGAATGCAAGATATGAGGGGTATGCATGATTATGATATTATGTGGATGTTTTATGAACACTTGAGAGTGAAGTATCTATGATGATAATGTTGTTGTTCTGTCATTAAAAGGACAATCACACACACACCCTATGCATGAACATGACTATGATGTGACTAAGGTGTTGATTGAGTTATTGAAACATGACATTCCCCTTATCAAATGTAGTAATTCTAGATGTATGAGTTGAGGTTGATTTATGACCCTTGATGGGCAAAAATTATACGAGTTTGTACATGTTAATAAGAATTGTGCATGAGCTTATGATTCACTTAGAAAGTGAATATCCTATGACTATGGTGTAATTGTGGTATTGATTTGAAAATTCATTCTCCCCTATACCCTTGCACATTATTATGTATGAATTATGTGTGACTATGATGATCTTGTTGTGTTGAATGAAAGGCTATTCTCATGAACACACTATGAATATGATGTGAAAGGTTTACTCACATATTGATGATTGGTTGAAAGGACATTCTTACCTAATTGAATCTATGAGCTATGTTATGACTTGTGTTAAATAAAGGTGTCATGACCTAGGAGTACCCCCTAGACGTAACATGGCGTACTTGATCCCGAAGGGGTCGCATACTTGTCCTTAGCATATCCTAAACAGAAGATAATAGAAAATACTGGAAAATTTAAAACTTTTACCGTCGGCGTCATTTTTCTTCAAGTCTTCTTGCACCTTATAAACCTAGCCTCCAAAGCAACTCAAGTCTCCAACCCTACATTTGGTTAGAATGTAGGCAATATGTGTTAGTACAAAATTTACCAAGTATGAAAGCTAGCACAACATCATAAGAGCATCTCAAATTGGTTAGTCAACATAAGACATAAGCATAAGAGATAATAACATATTCATAGCATAATCATCATAGTCATAGCATAGTCATCATAGGCATAGCATAATCTCCAACATAAGCATCATATAAACATAAGTCAACATAAGACATAGTAATGAGCATAGGAGATAAATCATAATCATAATAAGCCAAGTCTTCATCACAGTCATCACATATGCATAATTGACTCTTAGTTATCTTTACCATAATAGCACCATTCTCAAGTAACCTCAAAAGCATACAAGTGCAAAGCATGAATAACATCCCATAATACCACCCAAGCCAAGTATCCCTTTTTGGTCATCTTAATCATAGTCTTTATACATGGTCTAAGTCTTTAAGCTTTTCTACCATAAGGGTACCATACTCCTAAGTAACCTCCAGACACACTTGTGCAATGCATGAAAGGCATCCCATACTACCCTTCATACTAAGCATAGCCTTGAAGTCATCTTAGCCATATTCACCCTCCTTTTGGTCTTACTATTAGCTTACATCATATAGATAAGAGAACTACCACCTTAGTCAATCATATCATCTTAAGGAAGGCAACTGTAGCACAATCCTATCTAAACATACATCATATAAGAGCAAACATCTCATGAGTCACCTTAAGACAATCTTGTGCCATGCATGTAATCCTACCCATGCTAAGCTAGACACTTAGGTTCATCATTCATGTTCATCATCTCTTAACATCATAAAGACAAGGGTACCTCGACCTACTATCCCAAACTAGTCATGCGCATGTTCATAAATGCAAGGGGGAAGTCACCTCAAGGCATGCATATCATGGAATCATAAAGTCAAGGGTATTAACCTCTAGTCATACATATCAATGAATCATAGGTATTCACTTCCATGTTCATTATTAGAAGAATATAGGTATTCGTCTCCATATTCATATTAAAGTGATATAGGTTTTTGCCTCCATATCAACATAAAGGTTAATGGGTAATCACCTCTTGCCTTGGGAGTCACACATACAAAAGGGTAATCACCCCACACTCCCCTATTCTAAATTAATTAGGAGTAAAGGATCTCACCACCCATTCCTATCATGTAAAGGTCATTTAGGGGAATCACCACAAGCCTCATCAAATTTAATAGTCCTAAGACTTAGATTCACTTTAGGTGGGAAAACCTTTCAACCTAGAATCATTCTATGTGAGAGAACCCTTCATGTCATATCATACTCATGCCTAAAACCATATCTAGAATTCTACATTAGACATTGGTATCATCATGAATCAAGTGAGTCTATCACTTGGTGTATCTAAGACTTCATAATGTAAACTAAGTAGGTATAGGCCTTCTACCACAATTCTATACTTTAATCTTCTAATCTCATATTTAGACTTTACTCTCAAGCCTTAACATTCATAGTTCAATCATATTGGATTTACCTTCAAAACCTAGTGATCAACATTCATTACTACAAGCCTTACATTCAATCTTTACTTCTTGTAACCTTCATTCATACCTAGATTTCAAGGAAATCTAATCATATTCATCATTACTAGGTGATTTTAGTCATAATTGATCATAAAGGTTCAATTTTAACTGTACAAGTCAAGATCAATCATATACAATAGAGTCTAGTTCAATTCATGATTATATGATCCTAACTTTGATCGATTACCACACATAACATTGAATTAGAAAGATTACTCATGAACATTCAATTTCACCTGTAATGGCATCAACCCATGAACACGAACATCACATTCATCAATTTAGATTAGTGTTTACCATAGAAATCACATGAAATCATCATATTATCATTAAAAAAAGCTAATTCAATCATAATTGGGTGATATCCACTAGATTGGAATCACACCCAAACCCTATCCACAATGCAAGCACAACCCTAGCTAGAATGGGTTTTTTTATTTCACAAGTGGGGAAACTATGGGGGCTCCATGGGTAGAAGAAAACATAGATGAATAATCTTCACATACCTTTAATCTAAGCCCTAGCACAAGCTCTCAACAATGGACTTTGTTCTTGACCCAAGCTTCAAGCTCTATCTTCTTCTTCAATTGAGGGTTTTCTAGAGAGAGAAATATTCTTTGGAGAGGATGAAGTTAGGTTTTCTTTGGACTCTAGGGAGAATGACTTAATTGAGGTAAACTTAGGTCTAATTAGCTTATATACTTTCTTGGAAGGGAGTAAAATAATGTAAGGTCAACTTTGGAAAAGAAATAAGGACCCTAAACGTTTTAACTAAAACTTTACTAATCCTCACGACTTAGCTCACCCTTTGAACCCTCATGGCTCGCCAAGGGCACTAGGCGACTCACCAAGTGGACCCTTGGCTCGCCCAATTATCCAGTAGCTCCATAAATTGGGCAAGCCACTTAGGCGATGGGGGAGGCAGATTGGCGGCTCGCCAACCCAATCGGTGAGCACGACTTTGCTCGCCCATTCTCCCACAACTTAGGCCAAGGGGACAGCCCACTAGGTGACCCCAAGTGCACTTTGGCACATCGCCAAGTCACTTGGGTGATCCTACTTTCCAATCGCCAACAAGGCCCATAGGAGAACAAGTTATCTTTCACTTTCCTAGCCAAATTAGGCCCTTTCCCACTCCCTAGGTTTGACAACTCTTCATTGCTTATACTTTAGGTTAGTCTATATGGTTACGGGGTGTAAGACGTGCCTTGACGTTCGACCACCAAACCCTTCATTCCAAGTACGTAAAGTCTCATCTACGACTCTAATTCTCAACATCACACTATAGAACCCTAGCTTAAGGCCCTAATTTAGTCTACTATTTTACGAGGTGTTACAAAAGGGTAAGATAATCCTTCAAGAAGGTAAACACAGCTAAAGACTAATTATGAAAAGTTAAAGGAAATTATTCTTAGCACCGAGTGGATACGAGTATGAGATGGGTTCCTTCACACTAGTATTCCGGGTTCCCCATATAGTTGTCTCATGAGATATATGGAAACCTTCACGTTAGTAGTCTGGGTTTCTAGTAGCAATCTCCCTATCCCATAACTATGTGCCCACATAGGTCTTAGCTAGTGGATCCACCTAAAAGCTATTATGAAAGTCCTACCTTAGGCAAGTAGGACACCTCTTTTCGGTGTGGGGTAGACATCGGATTCCATGTAGCTCACATGGTCTATGTCGGTTAAGGAAATTTCCCTATATCACAAGAATATGAATTATGACAAGAACATGAGTTACGTACTATGGTTTCTCAAGAGGTTCTACTTAGTATGAGTGGGGGTATGTGACTTCATTCATGCATTGCACAAGTAGGCTTTGAGAGTGGGCATGGTAAGTTTCTCTTATGACATGATGATTATGAGTTAATGCATGCTTGATAAGAATTATGAACATGAACATGAACTATACTTATGACTTCTTAAGGAGTTCTATCTAGTGTGAGTGGGGGTATGGGACTTCACTTATGCATTGCACAAGTAGACTTTAAAAGGGGTTATGGCGTGATTTCCTTATGCTATGAATATATATGAATTTATGCATGTATGATATTGATTGTTGCTAAGTGTGGTTTTCCTTGTTATGCTATGAACATGAATGTTTCCTTGTCTATGATTATTGACTATGGATGAGATCAAAACATGATAAGTATGAGCATGGTGGCCTAAAAGTGGTACTTAGTGTAGATAAGATTATGGGATACTATCTATGCATTGCACAAGTATAATCTAGGGTTACTTATGTGATGGTTCTATTATGATGAGATGATCTTGGTATTTAATTATGTGTGTGATCTATTTCTTATGATGATTGGTGTATGCATTATGTTGGAGACTATGTTTGTGATTATATTGATATCCTTTATGCTATGATGAATGGTATATGAGTTGTCTTATGGGTTACATTCCCCAACTATTTCAAAGATGATGTTTCAAAATTGGCATATAGCATGGTTTCAACTAAAATGTCCCTTTTAGCATGTTTTAAGGATTTTTATGCATGACTATTATACTCAGTACATTTTTGTGCTAACCCATATTTCTACATTTTCTAAAAGTGTAGGGTTTGGAGACTTGAGTTCTACTCTTGGAAGATAGGTTTCTAAGGAGCAAGAAGTTGAAGATTTGGTGAGTCCTCATAGTATTCGAGGACTTGACCATTATGTCCTTTAGGTCTTTCTTTTATGTTTTAGACTTTTGTAAGAGCCATGCCCCTAAGATTGTATTCAAGAGTTATAAATGGTTTGAGACATAGTGTTGCCGACTGTTGTTTATTGTTTTTATAAAAGACTTCGATTGTAAAAGTTTTAAATTTCTGCACTTTTCCCTATGTTCTTATGTTATGATATGCTATGACGCCTGTATGAGGGTTTTCAGAATCTTGGATTCCGTGTCATATCTATGGGCTTGGCTTAGGTCGTGACAAATATGGTATCAGAGCACAAAATTTTGGGATGGTTTTAGGATGTCTCAAACCACATCTAGTAGTGTCTTGTTCATAATGTGAAGCGTGCCACATGTATGAATAGGAGGCTATTAGATGTTAGGAAAATATCACTTCTTCATTCTCCAAGTCGTGCCATAGAGTTTAACTCTATCAGGTCTCTCATATTCCTTATCCGATGGTTTTTAGGATATGACCACTTGAAGGGCTCATGCTAGAAGGATCGAGGGGAAAAAGGTTAGTAGTAATGTCAATTATGGCTATGTGACTAGATGAGTCTTGATATGATAGAATTAGATGATGTCCTTTGGTATAGATGGGTTGCTTTATGGTTATGTGTTTTGTTGGATGATTTGATAAATAGTGGTGTTTCAGTGATGCCTAGAGATGTTGAGTAAGTGGACTCCTTTAAAAAGAGGATATAAGTGTAATTATCCATGGTTATGAATCACCTTGTGTGATAGATGTGAAAAGTTGAGTGATAACTTGCTCCGACCTTAGAACTTGAAAGAAATGGTGCCTAGAAAAGTCTGTGTAGGTTTACTCCCAAGGGGGAGATAATGTGCTTAGATAGCAAGGTCGTTGAGTGTTCTAGATATTCATGATTTGGATTGGCTTGAAATTCTCACCTTAAGAGGTGTAGTGAGTTTGAGAAGTTTAATCCCAGTTTGGTAGGCTCATATGAGACCTTGAGTGATGTTGGTAAGGTTGCTTGTGTGCTAGAGTTGCTTAATGAGAACCTCTCTAATTTAGAAGTACTGATTGGGATCTTATACCGGCAAGTTAAGAAATAGAAGAGTAAAGAAGTGCTTCCATGAGGATGTTGAGGAGTATTATTTTAGTAAGGGTTTTTAGTGAGGGTGCTACTTGGGAGGCCAAGGGCAAATGAGATGTCTCGATATCTTATATTCCCTTCTTTTCCTCCTCTAGCTTAAGTTGATAAGTCCTCCTTGACTCGTTTTATGATTGTGGAGTCTTGGATGTTATATGTGTCCCATAATTTCCTTGTCCCATAGAGTTACCTTTTTTTAACCTTGGTAAGGTTTGGATGCATAGTTGTTAGACCTCTATTGCTTTTAAGGACCCGATAAGGTTATTATGACTGTAGGTCATGCTTTGGGAGAGTTTGAAAGGAATAGTATTTGAGGTCTTAGTAGGTGCTTACTCCCAATGGGGATATGGTATGGTTAGATAGCAAGATTGATTGAGAATCTCGATATCCTCATCCCTTTCTTGTATTCATATTCTAGCTTGAGACCAAGAGCTCCTTTTGGGCTTGTTTTATGTTTTGGAGTCATGTGTGATGTAGAAAATTTCCACAATCTCCTTATGTTATGCATGTTCTTGAGAGAATTCTTGTTTTGTATAAAATGAGTTTTCATGATTTACATGCTCCTCATGTTGTTGTGCATTTTAGTATATGATGGCATATTTGACTTCATGAGATGATTTGATGAACATGCTTTGTTATGCTTTTGATGAAATGGCATATTGGCTCAATAATGATGTGTTGAGCTTGCTTTTAGTTGGAGAAGGTAGTTCCTCCTATGATTATATGATAAATGATGTTTAGAAGAGGTTGTATAGGATTACTCCCAAGGGGGAGATTGTGTGCCTAACTAGCAAGGTCGTTATGTGTTTATGTGTTGCCATGACTTCCTTATATAATGCATGTTCATGAAAACTTGTGTTTTGAAAGAAAATGAGTTTATGTGAATTGGTTTCCTCATGTTGTAGTGCTTTGAGTATGAGTTGTCTATTGTACTTCATGAGAAGAATATGTGACCATGCTTTAGTTTGGAGTTAGAGAGAGTCCTCCTTGAATAAAATGCTTTTTGAAGGTAAATTGCATATGAGCTCCATGAGAGTATGTTGAGCATATTATGACTAGGAGATGGTAGTTCCTCCTTGAACATGACTAGTTATGAGAAGTTAATGCATATTGGGTTGATAGATGTAGTTCCTACTTCCTTTTTGTTGCATTGATCATGTTTAACTTGGAGTTGAAGTTTTCCTCCTTCGTTTTGTGCATTGTTATGATGTTTCATGCATGATGGGCTACTAGTCTTGAGTCTTTAATTCTGTAAGGTGTTTGAAGTGTCATTCGAGGATGAATGTTCCCAAGAGGGAGATAATGTAACACCCGGAAAATTGATAGGTGAAACTAGAGCGTAACGTTTAGGTCTTAAAATTTTATGCATAATTTGGAGTTATGAAATAGTCCAAAAATTTGACTAAGTATAAGTTTAAGAGAGGGTTCAAGCAAGGCGAAAGGCTTCACTACCCTTAGAAGCACTCTTGAACTTTGCCTTAGCCGTGTGGGCAAAAGGCATTGTTCAAGGGAGGCTTCAAGGAAGGTGAAATCCTTCATCACCCTTAGAAGCCTCCTTGAACCATGCCTTAGCCGTATAGGCATGAAGGAAAATTCACTTGAGGGTTCAAGGGGCGTGGAAGGCTCCACCACCCTTGGAAGTCCCTCGTGGACTTTGCCTTAGACGTGTGAGCAGGAGGCCTTGTTCACGTGAGGCTTCAAGGCCCGTGAAAGGCCTCCACTGGCCATACAAGTCCCTCGTGTACTTTGCCTTAGCCAAATTTGGCAAGAGGGCAGTCCACGTGAGGGTCCAAGGAGTGTGGAGGACCCTTACGTGAGGGTTGCCTTAGTGCGCCTATGCAGTGTGCACGTGTGCAAGTGAGGGTCCACGACAAATGGATAAATCTCACTACCCTCGTAGACCCTCATGGACATGCCTTAGCTTTAAAAAGCTTAAGGAACAAGTCAAAGGGAGGGTCCACGGCTGGTAGACCATTCCAAGAACCTTGAAAGCTCCCTTGGGCTTTGCCTTAGTTTTTTTGGCAAGTCTATGTAGGCAAGGGGTATTTTTGTAAATATTATTTTTAAATCCTATTTATAAATGGGAATATTTTATATTGTTTTAAAATAAATATATAAGGTACTTTAAGTCATTAAACACCCAATCAAAATCATTTTCAGAAAGACCCAAATCAAAATCAAAAGTTTATCTTCTTCACAAAAATTCTCTCTCTAAAAACCCAAGAAGAAGAAGAGTAAAATTGAAGCTTGGGCTGCAAGAATTCAAGGATTTTCATCAAATTCTTCAAGGATTCATCCTCAAGGTATGGTAGTTTTCATCTTTGGGTAGATTCCACCCAAAGAGCCCCTTCAAAACTTGATTTTCAAACTTCCAATTTTCCCCAAATCAAGGGTTTTGGTTCGAAAACATGGGTTCAATTATGTTGTGTTATGATTGAATTGATGATTTATGGTTGAATTTTGGTGAAATTCCCCCAAGAACCCATGAAATCCCCAATTTTCCCAATTTAGATCTCCAAGTGTGGGTTTTGTTGTATATTGGCTCAATTAAGTATATAATGATTGTTTATAGTGTAATTACATGATTTAAGTATGTTTATGCATGTATTATTGATTAACTTAGGATTCTAGGATGAAATTGATATGGTCAAGGGTTATGCCATGAAAGAGGCAAATTGAGGGTTTAGACATGACCTTCTAAGAATGATGAACTTCTTTCTGGGTTGCCTTAGATTAGATGACCTAGATAAGAATTGCTTAAAAGTAAAGCTTTTAGACATGAATTGATTAAACTAGGGCTTATATGATAGATCACGGTGGAATAGTATTGAGATTGAGTTTATATAATACTATATGACTATAATTTATGAAGAATGAGGCACGTGGTTCGACTAACTTTGGAATTAGGTATACATGATGATCATTGAGGCATTGCTTGAGAGTAAGACTTGTAACATGAATATGACTCCGAGGGCTTTATGGGTAAAAGCTAAAATGAATAACATAAGGATGTTAAGGCTTTAACAAGAAAGCTATTATGTATATTGAGTTGTATATGGCTTTATTGTGAAAGGGCTTCACCCACATGACCTATAATATGAGTATATGCATGGAATGAGTGTTGTACTTGAGTTATGACTATATCATGACTCATGTAGGGAATGCTAGATATGTTGACTTAATATGATCTTTGAATGCAAGATATGAGCGGTATGCATGATTATGATATTATGTGCATGTTTTATGAACACTTGAGAGTGAAGTGTCAATGATGATAATGTTGTTGTTGTGTCATTGAAAGGACAATCACACACACACACCCCATGCATGAACATGACTATGATGTGACTAAGGTGTTGATTGAGTTATTGAATCATGACATTCCCCTTATCTAATGTAGTAATTCTAGATGTATGGGTTGAGGTTGATTCATGGCCCTTGGAGGGAAAAAATTATGAGGGTTTGTACATGTTAATAAGAATTGTGTATGACATTATTATTCACTTAGAAAGTGAAAATTCTATGACTATGGTGTAATTGTGGTATTGATTGGGAAGTTCATTCTCTCCTATACCTTTGCACATTATGATGTATGAATTATGTATGACTATGATGATCTTGTTGTATTGAATGAAAGGGTATTCTCATGAACACACTATGAATATGATGTGAAAGATTTACTCACATATTGATGATTCTAAGGTGGAAAGGACATTCTCACATAATTGAATACATGAGCTATGTTATGAATTGTGTTGAATGAAGGGTAATATTTTCCTTCAAATAGGTAAACACAACTAAAGACTAATTATGAAAAGTTAAAGGGAATTACGCTTAGCACCGAGTGGATATGAGTATAAGATGGGTTCCTTCACGCTAGTAGTCCAGGTTCCCTATATAGTTGTCTCATGAGATGGAAACCTTCATATTAGTAGTCCGGGTTTTTAGTAGCAATCTCACTATCCCATAACTATGTGCCCACATAGGTCTTAGCTAGTGGATCCACCTAAAATCTATTATGATAGTCCTACCTTAGGCAAGTAGGATACCTCTTTTCGGTGTGGGGTAGACACCGAATTCCATGTAGCTCACATGGTCTATGTTATTTAAGGCTATTTCCCTATATGACAAGAATATGAATTATGACAAGAACATGAGTTATATACTATGGTTCCTCAAGAGGTTCTACTTAGGATGAGTGGGGGTATGGGACATCATTCATGTATTGCACAAGTAGGGACATGGTATGTTTATCTTATGACATGATGATTATGATTTAATGCATGCTTGATATGAATTATGAACATGAACATGAACTATACTTATGACTTCTTAAAGAGTTCTACTCAGTGTGAGTGGGGGTGTGGGACTTCACTTATGCATTACACAAGTAGTTTTTGAAAGGGGTTATAGTATGGTTTCCTTATGCTATGAATATATATGAATTTATGCATGTATGATATGGATTGTTGCTAAGAGTGGCTTTTCTTGTTATAAGATATGAACATGAATGTTTCCTTGTCTCTGATTATTGACTAAGGATTAGATCAAAGCATGATAAATATGAGCATGGTGGCCTAAAAGTGGTACTTAGTGTAAATATGATTATAGGAACCTATATATTCATTGCACAAGTATAACCTAGGGTTACTTATGTAATGGTTCTATTATGATGAGACGATCTTGGTATTTATGTGTGTGATCTATGTCTTATGATGATTGGTATATGCATTATGTTGGAGACTATGTTTGCGATTATGTTGATATCCTTTATGCTTTGATGAATGGTATTTGAGTTGTCTTATGGGTTACATTTCCCAACTATTTCAAAGATGATGTTTCAAAATTGGCATATAACATGGTTTCAACTAAAATGTCCCTTTTAGCATGTTTGAAGGAATTTTATGCATGGCTATCATACTTAGTACATTTTTGTGCTAACCCATATTTCTACATTTTCTAAAAGTGTAGGGTTTGGAGACTTGGGTTCTACTCTTGGAAGATAGGTTTATAAGGAGCAAGAAGTTGAAGATTTGGTGAGTCCTCATAGTATTCGAGGACTTGACCATTATGTCCTTTAGGTATTTCTTTAATGTTTTAGACTTTTGTAAGGGCCGTGTCCCTAAGATTGTATTCAAGAGTTATAGATGGTTTGATACAGAATTTTGTAGACTCCTGTTTATTGTTTTTATAAAAGACTTCGATTGTAAAGAAAAGTTTTAAATTTCCGCACTTTTTCACTGTGTTCTTATGTTATGATATGCTATGAGGCTTGTATGAGGATTTTCAGAGTCTTGTACACTGTGTCACATTTGGGGGTAGCCTTGGGTCGTGACAACAAGTCTTTTCGGTGTGGGAGACACCGGGGGATCATGTGATTGATGAGTCCACAATTTGGACTCATTTAGGGCTATATTTTGATACAATTAGTGTCCTCAAATGCATATTTTATCTCTATATATTATGAAAATCCTTAAGTTTCAGGTATTTGAGTTGAGAGACAAAGCATGGATGCTATCGAGCAAAAAGGAACAAAGTGGCTGAAAGAAGGAAGAAAAGACAGACTGACGATCGCCTAATCCATAAGGCGTGTCGCCGAAAGTCCTACAACCTCGCCTAATGTTCCAGTGTGCTTAACCCTAAAAAAAAGGTCAACTCTGCGAGGAAAGGGAGCAGTCGGTAAATCATGAGTAGATCTGCGAAGCATGACCATATTGCCCAATGATTCAGAACGCGAAGATGCTGAAGGCAAAAGCTAAAAGGCGAGGTACCAGACCAAAGGGAGGATCACCGAGTAGTTCGGCGACCCCGACTAACTGCGCCGAGTGGATCCTTCGCAACACAGTTTTTGACAGCTATAAATACCCGCTTAAATCTGTAGATTAGTATCAAGCTGTTGGATAACTAAGATTTAGAATAGAACATTTTTTACATTTTTGGAGACATTGTTCTTGAGCCTTGAAGATTCAAAGGGTTTCAACTCCAAGAAATTGGAAGTGGGTCTTCAAGAATCTTCATCCTTGACGTGTTTAAAGACTTTATTTATCATACTCATTTGATGGTAACACCTTGCGGTATCGATTTTTATCTCTTTTTCATGTCTAGCTAAAACCCCAATTCTTGGGGTGTGACTTTGTTAATATGGGTTAGATTATCTGCTAGTTCTTTGTAACACCCCTAAATACTAACCAAGAGTCGCATGTCGATTTATCGTTGCTTAATTACTACAATATGTTTTACTCTCATTTTGGGAACTTGAAATGTTGTGATATTTGCTAACTTGCTTAACATAAATTGTGATAGTAATTTAAGGGATTGTTTTGGAGTGTTTATGTAATATTGTAACTAGAATTATGTATAACTTTAAAAGGAGGTGAAGGATATATATATAGGTGTATATGTATGCATTTTGGGTAGCACACAACTATTTGGGCAGCACGTTTGAAGGGCAGCTGTACAAGGGATAACCATCACTTTTGTGACTATATATTTTTACACCTCCTTTAGTAAATTCGTTTTCCTCAAGTCTTAGAACCTTAGAAACATATCTAAACAGATTGTTCTTCAAAATCACAAGAGGAAAACTTTGTCCTTTTGGCTGGAATTCGAGACACACCCTTCTCTTTGTAAGTGGTAAAATCTATTTTTGAGCTGGGTAATGTTTAGTAGTTTAAACATAACTTGTTTTATAGAACTTCGTTTACAGTGAATAAATATGATTTGGAAATATAATTCGTATATGTACACCTCTTATGTTTATGTAAAACTCTAATTTAGCTGTTATGGATTCGAAATATGGGATGCAACATAGGACAAGTTCTGTCCAGATTTCGAAATTAGAAATCCTGTATGAACAACTGTTAGTGTTTTGAATATCTTTTTGTACAAAATATATTTTGCGGTGATTCTTGTTTGTTTGCAACCTTAAGATCTGTACCTACATCATTAAATGAAGGTTATAAAGTCTAGTTTTCCCATTTTCCTTTTCAAATCTAAGTTGCGACATGAGGTACTAGGCTGGCCAGAATCACTGTTTTGGGAGCATAGTCGTATTTGTACAGGCTAAGCTTACTTGTGATGATAATCCTGTTTTACTTTGACATTATTTAGATACTAGGAATTAAAGAAGTTTTTTAATTGTATTTTTAAGGTTGTATATACTCGTGATCTAGTTGAGGACCTTGATACGTTGGTTGGTCTACGGTTTGACCTCGTGAAGTTGTGTTGGACTGTTTCTATGCTAAAGTATTGAGGTTTGTGTATAAACTTTTACTTGTAATTTTTTTACCTACTGGTATATCTGTAAACTTATCTTGGTACCTTGGTTACCTCTTATCACTTAGCTTTGCCGCGTTGGTATGCTTTAAGATATTAAAGACACTTGTGTAACTTGCCCACTTGTACTCATTGTTTGATCACCCGACACTCTTGTTGGTACCTTGTCATTCTTATGTCTGTGACTTTGTCATTATTGGCATGCCTCTTGATTCAGATCATTTGCCATCTTGACTCTGGATTTTTAGTCCGTCTTAAGAATGGAAGTTGTCCATTTTAAGTACGAACTAGAAAGCCCTTTTTAATATGGTTCTTGGTTCTCTTGATTATTGGAATTTGACCCTTCTTGATATAGGGCGTCGGCCCTTCTTGATACCTATTTATGCTTGGTGTGACGACATGATGTATATATTGGGCGAGCCTTGTTATTGAATCTCCTGGAAAATGGTGCTATGAGCGTTCTTGACATTTGGATCTTTAAATATCAAACTTGATACTCTTTATGTATTGTTACTTGATTTATTTATTATGTTTCAATTGTGCTGCCCATGACTTGAGAAAATTAACTTGGTGAATCTGAGGGCTTCGAACCTATAGTTTTTACACCAGTAAGATATATGCTTAGCGATAGTTGTTTCCATCGTAGGGAATGATCGAGAGAAGGTATGAAGCGGGCCATTGGAGATGGAGATTTTGACAGCTTTAAGGAAGATCACATTTGCATATAGGCATCTATATTTTGTATAAACCTTGGGACGTATACATGATCTATGTGTTGTATATTTACATGAAATTTTGAGTGCTAATCTGATCATGTTCTTTTGGGGTGTGTAAGCCCAAGTCTTGTAATATATTAAATTTACCACTAATTTTGAATGATTGTGTGAAGAATGAACCACCTAGTTTGGGTACTCGGAAGTTGGTAATATTCTTTTCATATCATTTTTACTAGTGTGAGGACAATATATGCATAAAAAATCTCGTGAGTTATTGGCTTATATTATTTCGGAAGTGTCGCTACAAGTGTTGGTATCAGAGCCTAGGTTTGTGGTTCTAGGACTTTTGCTGTGAATTACTTGTATACTTGTTCGCTTTCGAAAAAGGTTCTATTTGGATTATTTGTTCACTTACATGGTTTATAATATTTTTATCGCATGTAGAGTGCACATGCATCATGTACATGTCCCTAATGCAATGTGATCTTCCCTTTTGAAGTAATTAAGTTATGGCCTCTTCTTCTGACCGACCTATGGAAGCTGCTCATGAAGGTTTGGGTACCTCTGTTTCCCAACCTCATGCATTAGAAGAGGTTGTAGAACCTTTCTCGAATCAATAGGTTCCCCACACTAGTGGGTCTGAAGTGGTAAACCATCAGGGTGTAAGAGCTGGTTCACATCCTCACATGAGGCCTCAAGCCATGAATCCTCCGTTTCAATAAATGGCTGAATTCTTCCACCACATGGCTGAAGCATGCATGATCCCAACGGGATTAACTTTGAGAAAATGAGGAAAATGGGTGGAGTGGAGTTTGAAGGCACTGTTGATCCCACAGATGCTGAACAATGGCTGGAGTGCATGGAGAGGGTATTTGAGCAGTTAGAGTGTTCAGATGTTGCCAAATTTAAGTATGCTATTTCACTATTACAAAAGAATGCTTATGATTGGTGGGTAAGTGTTCCAAATGCCAAGGTAAAACCTCATGTTCTTACTTGGGATGATTTTCTTAAGGAATTTCGTATGAAGTATGTCCCACCTGCTTATTGTGATGCTAAGAGATATGAGTTTTTGAATTTAAGAAAATGAGGCATGTCTATTGCTGAGCACCAATAGAAGTTTCTAAGGCTCTCTCGTTATGCTGGAGGTATTATTAAAGAGGAAAAAGACAAGTGCAGGAAATTTGAAGATGGGATAAATGATTCCATTAGGAAGAATGTGGCGATCCTGCAACATGAGAACTTTTGTAAGTTAGTGTCTTCTACTTTTACTTGGGAATGACTTGATAAATAAGAAGCTAGTTGAAATGAAAACAAATTTCGAAAGCCTAGACTAGATTTTGGAGGTCCATCCAAAAGGGGAAGGTTTGATGATTCTAAGGTTGGTAGTGTTAATAGGCCACCCCAACAAAAGCAAAACAGATCAGAATTTTCTACAGCTAGCACTCCAAATTATGGCCAAGGCAAGCCTCGTGTTCCCACTTGTCCACAATGTGGAAAGAATCATTATGGTACTTGCAGGAGAGCTTCTGGTGCATGTTTCAATTGTAGGAGCTTTGATCATAAAGTGAAGGATTGTCCTAATCCTAATAATGCTCCTTCCTTGAGAACTGAAGGCTCAGTTTATAAGCCTTCTATTAATCCTCCTCAAACTAATGAAGGTGCAAGACCTAAAAACACCCAAGTAGCAGGTGCAAGTGGAGTGAATAAAGCTAGTGGACCAAGGGCTATTGCACGCGCTTATGCTATGAGGCAGAGAGATGATCAAGATGGAAAACACTTGGTTGTCGATAAATTTCACTTATTTGGCTTATGTGTGTTTACATTGTTTGATACTGGTTCTACACATTCCTATCTTTGTTCATCACTCGTTCTTCCTGAAAACGTAAAATCTGTGAGACTTAATTTTGATTTGCTGGTTTAAAGTTCATTGGGTTATCAAGTTGTGTGTAATCGAGTTTACCAAGATTGTCCCTTCGTGATTCAAAAGCTAGTCTTCCCTGCTGATTTGATTGAAATGCCCTTCAAGGATTTTGATGTTACTATCGGGATGGATTGGCTTTATAAATATTATGCAGTGGTAGATTGTAGGTCTAAGCATGTGACTTTTAAAGATCCGACATTTTCACACATCATTGTACAAGGTGAAAGATCATTGACATCTAGTATTATTTTTGCGGCCTTGGCAAGAAAATTGATGCGTCAAGGTTGTGGGGCATACCTTGCTCACATAGTTGATACACGTTTGGAGAGTCCTTCTATCAAGGACATATCTTCTGTATGTGATTTCCCAGAAGTCTTCCTAGAAAACCTTCCTGGATTGCCGCCGGAAAGAGAGGTTGAATTTCCAATCGAGCTTATTCCTGGATTTACCCCTATTTCTATCACTCCTTATGGAATGGATCCGGCAGAATTAAGAGAATTTAAATCTCAATTGCAAGAACTTCTTCAGAAAGGTTTTATTCGACCTAGTGTTTCTCCTTGGGGAGCCCCTGTTTTATTCGTAAGGAAGAAAGATGGCACTCTTAGGATTTGACTACAGACAATTGAACAAATAACAATCAAGAATAGATATCCACTACCAAGGATCAATGATTTGTTTGACCAACTAAAGGGTGTTAAAGTATTCGCAAAGATTGATTTAAGGTCTAGATATCACCAACTACGTGTTAGAGAGAAAGATATTCCTAAAACTGCTTTTAGAACTTGGTATGGTCATTATGAATTTTTGGTGATGCCATTCGGATTGACAAATGCTCCTGTGGTATTCATGGATCTAATGAATCGAGTATTCAAGCCTTATCTTGACCAGTTTGTGGTTGTTTTTATAGATGATATTTTAATATTTTTCAGAAGTAGTGAAGACCATGATAAACACCTCTAGATTATTTTGCAAATTTTGAAGGAGAAGGAACTTTATGCTAAACTTTCCAAGTGTGAATTTTGGCTTGATGAAGTGACGTTTCTAGGACATGTTGTATTAGCCGAAGGCGTAAAGGTGGATCCTAGTAAGATACAATCAGTTGTTGAATGGAGACCTCCCAAAAGTCAAACCGAGGTAAGAAGTTTCTTAGTCTTAGTAGGATACTACAGAAGATTTGTGAAATACTTTTCCATTATCGCCTCTCCATTGAATAAACTCTTGCACAAGGAAGTGAAGTTTAATTAAAATGACAAATGCCAAGAGAGCTTTGAAACTCTCAAATCCTTGTTGACTCAAGTACCTATACTTACTCTACCAATTGAAGGGAAAGAGTATGTAGTATGCAACGATGCTTCTCACAATGGTCTCGGATGCATTTTCATGCAAGAAGGGAAGGTTATTTCTCATGCCTCTCAGAAATTAAAACCGCATGAATTGAATTATCCTACTCATGATCTTGAAGTTGTTGTTGTAGTGTTTGCTTTAAAAATATGGCGGCATTATTTGTATGGAGAGAAATGTCATATATTCACTGATCACAAGAGCTTAAAGTACTTGGGTACTCAGAAGGAGCTAAACCTTCGACAACATAGATGGCTTGAACTCATCAAGGATTATGACTGCACGATTGATTATTATCCAGGTAAAACCAATGTGGTTGCAGATACCTTAAGTCGAAAATCCTTCGCAAACATTTCTTTGAGTCCTTTACCCTTGCTTCTTGAGTTAAGAGCCATGAATGTTTGTTTTACACATGATTCAAATGGTTCAGTTATTGCTAATTTGCAAGTAAATCCAATATTACTTGAACAGATGAAGGAAGCACAAAAGATAGATGAGAAACTTGTAAAATTGACCAGAGAAGTTCAAAATAGGGAAAAACTTGATTTTACATTAACAAAGGATCGTGTCTTATTTTATCAAGATAGACTATATGTCCCTAATGATGACAAATTGAGGAGAGAGATACTGAGTGAAGCACATACCTCACCATATGCAATGCATCCTGGGGGTACAAAGATGTACCAGACCATCAAAGAAAATTATTGGTGGAATGGTTTGAAAAGAGACATTGCGGAGTTCATTTCTAAATGTTTGGTTTGTCAACAAGTAAAGGCAGAACATCAGTTCCCAGTTGGTTTACTACAGCCCTTGTCGATGCCGGAATGCAAATGGGAGAGAATAACTATGGACTTTGTTTCTGGACTTCCTCGCACCCAAAGAAATCATGATGCAATATGGGTGATTGTGGACATGCTAACCAAGAGTGCTCATGTCTTAGCAATCAGGATGGATTACTCACTTGAGCGTTTAGCCGAATTGTACATTAATGAGATTGTAAGACTACATGGGATCCCTATGTCTATTGTATCTGACTGAGACCTAAGTTTACATCTAGATTTTGGGGTAGCTTGCAGAAAGCTTTGGCTACTAAGCTGAAATTTAGCACTTCGTTTAAACCTCAGACAGACGGCCAGTCGGAAAGAGTGATACAAATTTTGGTTGCATTATGGAGTTTGAGGGTAGTTGGGACAAATACTTGGCTTTGAAAGAATTTGCCTACAATAACAGTTACCAATCGAGTATTGGAATGCCTCCCTATGAAGCCTTGTATGGAAGGAAATGTCGGACCCCTCTTTTTGGAGTGAAGTTGGTGACAGAAAACTTATTGGTCCTGAAATTGTGCAACAAACAGAAGACAAGGTAAAAATTATCAAGGATCGTCTAAAGATTTCTTCGGATAGACAAAAGTCATATGCTGATCTTAAAAGGGGTGACATTGAATATCAAGTGGGTGATAAAGTATTCTTAAAGGTGTCTCCATGGAAAAAATTATGAGATTTGGCCAAAAAGGAAAACTTAGTCCCCGATTTATTGGACCTTATGAGATACTTGAAAGGGTTGGACCAGTTGCATATAAATTGGCTTTACCACCTGAGTTAAACAAGATCCACAATGTCTTCCATGTTTCTATGCTCAGAAGATATCGTTCTGATACATCTCATATTCTTCCAGTTGAATCTATTGAGGTTAATCCTAACTTGACGTATAATGAAGAACCTATCTTAATTCAAGCTCGGGAAGTGAAGCAACTTAGAAACAGGAAAATCCACTTAGTAAAGGTACTTCGGAGGAACCATTCGGGAAAATAAGCTACCTGGGAGAGAGAAGAAGACACGAGGACCCAGTATCCGCACTTGTTTTGGGACTAGTGTAAGGTAAATTTCGAGACGAAATTTCTTTAAGGGGGAGAGAGTTGTAACACCCCTAAATACTAACCAAGAGTCGCATGTCAATTTACCGTTGCTTAATTAGTACAATATGTTTTACTCTCATTTTGGGAACTTGAATTGTTGTGATATTTGCTAACTTGCTTAACATAAATTATGATCGTAATTTAAGGGATTGTATTGGAGTGTTTATGTAATATTCTAATTATAATTATGTATAACTTTAAAAGGAGGTGAAGGCTATATATATAGGTGTATATGTATGCATTTTGGGCAGCACACAACTATTTGGGCAGCACCTTTGAAGGACAGTTAGCTGTACAAGGGATAAACATCACTTTTGTGAATATATATTTTCACACCTCCTTTAGTAAATTCGTTTTCCTCAAGTATTATAACCTTAGAAACATATCTAAACATATTTTTCTTCAAAATCACAAGAGACAACTTTGTCCTGTTGGTTGGGATTCGAGACACACCCTTCTCTTTGGTAAGTGGTAAAATCTGTTTTTGAGCTGGCTAGTGTTTAGTATTTTAAGCATAACTTGTTTTATAGAACTTAGTTTACAGTGAATAAATATGATTTGGAAAGCTAATTCGTATATGTAAAACTCTTATGTTTGTGTAAAACTCTAATTTAGCTGTTATGGATTCGAAATATGGGACGCAACATATGACAAGTTCTGTCCAGATTTCGAAATTAGAAATCCTGTATGAACAACTGTTAGTGTTTTGAATATATCTTTTAGTAAAAAATCTATTTTGCTGTGATTATTGTTTGTTTGCAACCGTAAGAGTTGTACCTACATCTTTAATGAAGGTTATAAAGTCTAGTTTTTCCGTTTTCCTTTTCAAATCTAAGTTGCCACATGAGGTACTAGGCTGGCCAGAATCACTGTTTTGGGAGCATAGTCGTATTTGTACAGGCTAAGCTTACTTCTGATGCTAATCCTGATTTACTTCGACATTATTGAGATACTAGGAATTAAAGAAGTTATTTAAATGTATTTTTAAGGTTTTATATACTCGTGAACAAGTTGAGGACCTTGATACGTTGGTTGGTCTACGGTTTGAACTCGCGAAGTTGTGTTGGACTGTTTCTATGCTAAAGTATTGAGGTTTGTATATAAACTTGTACTTGTAATATTTTTACCATATGGTATATCTGAAAACTTATCTTGGTACCTTGGTTACCTCTTGTCACTTTGCTTTGTCGTGTTGGTATACTTTAAGATATTAAAGACACTTGTGTAACTTGCCCACTTGTACTGATTGTTTGATCACCTAGTACTCTTGTTGGGACCTTGTACTTCTTGTGGCTGTGACTTTGTCACTATTGGCATGCCTCTTGATTCGGATCATTTGCCATCTTGACTCTAGATTTTTAGTCCGGCTTAAGAATGGAAGTTGTCCATTTTAAGTACGAACTAGAAAACCATTTTTAATATGGTTCTTGGTTCTCTTGATTATTGGGCTTTGACCCTTCTTGATACAGGGCGTCGGCCCTTCTTGATACCTGCTTATGCTTGGTGTGACGACATGATGTATATATTGGGCGAGCCTTGTTATTGAATCTCCTAGAAAATGGTGCTATGAGCGTTCTTGAAATTTGTTTCATTAAATATCAAACTTGATACTCTTTATATATTGTTACTTGATTTATTTATTATATTTCAATTGTGCTGCCCATGACTTGAAAAAGTTAACTTGGTGAATCTGAGGGATCCGAACCTATAGTTTTTACACCACTAAGCTATATGCTTAGCGATAGTTGTTTCTATTGTAGGGAATGATCGAGAGGAGGAATGAAGCTGGCCATTGCAGATGGAGATTTTGAGAGCTTTAAGGAAGATCACATTTGCATATAGGCATCTATATTTTGTATAAACCTTGGGACTTATACATGATCTATGTGGTGTATATTTACATGAAATTTTGAGGGCTAATCTGATCATGTCACCATGGGTTGTAATATAGGTATGACTATATGTTTTGTTTTTTTGGGGTGTGTAAGCCCTAGTTTTGTAATATATTAAATTTACCACTAATTTTGAATGATTGAGTGAAGCATGAACCACCTAGTTTGGGTACTCGGAAGTTGGTAATATTCTTTTTATATCATTTTTACTAGTGTGAGGACAATATATGCATAAAAAATCTCGTGAGTTATTGGCTTATATTATTTCGGAAGGGTCACTACAGTCTTGCTTATTGACGGTTTATTTGTTGTTTAAATGTGATTTCGTTTAGTAGTTGTGTACGAACTTACTGGAATTGTAGTTGCAAATACAATTTCAACTTAGTATTTTTGGCTTGCTCGAGAGAGAGGTCGTAAAACTAAGACTAATAAATTGATAGCCGATGGTATTGGGTCGACATGGATTCAACTCGAGAGAGTGAATCCTAGTCCTTCTCCCACACATTCAGCTTGAGAGAGTGAATGGGCTAAGGTGTATGCTGTGCTTAAAGCGGCAACTCGGTGTTTGAGAGAAACCGAGTTTATTCAGGTTAAGTTGCTCAAGAGAGAATTTACCCCCACTATAGTCTAACCTAGTCACAAATGTTCAACAATTTACTATCAAAAGTATGTACCCGATAGTCTAGTCTATCCCGTATTCCTATCACATCCCAAAAATCTCATCTCTATATCTTCTTTTCTTGTATTTTTACTGTTTTTTTAGTTGTTACTTGACTAGAAACCCCCATTGATAATTGACGCTTGCGTCATCCCTTTTAGATTTAGTATGTTTATACTCGATAATGTTTTTTTCTACGGTTAACTTTAGCATTTTTTGCGCTTAACCATTAATTTTCAGGAACCGCTCCCTTGGGACTCGACCCCAACCCATTCGGTTGGGTTATATTACTATTGTACGATCGTAGACACTTGAATTAGAAGTTGTGTCTTGATTATGCAAACATCAAAATGGCGCCGTTGCCGGGGAGTGGTGTTACGTGAAAATTCTTGGTTAAGACACATTTTGTTTTTGGTAATTGTAGTTTACTTACCTAATTTTTAGTTTTGTTTTGCTTGTTGGTACTTTAAAGCAAGGGAGGTGAGTATATCGAACAATACTTGCAAGCTAGTGGAGTTTCCTCCATTAGAAGTAATGATGTTTCGGGATCACATCCTAACCTTCAAGCAATTGGAAGGTGAACGGATCCATAAGTCATGGGCAAGGTTTAAAGAACTGACAATTCAATGACCAACTCATGACATTCCCGACATAGCCCTCCTTGACTATTTCTACAGATGTCTTGGTCCTGGAAACAAGGTGTTGGTCGACCAACTCATTCCGAGAGGAATTGCAAAACAACCATATGTGAAGCAGCCCAATTGCTTGATCAAATGGCTGAAACAAACCAAGAAGTAGAAAAGGACTTCATGTTGGCCTCACTAATGACTCAGATGGATGAGTTGGCCAAAAAGATGGTGGAGATCAAATTCCAATGCAAAAGAAAGGATAAATACATCCCTCCTCATGAGCGAAGAAGACCAAAGGACAATGAGGTTAAACGCATTGAGGGAATGCTCTCAATCATTCTCCACAAGGTGACTGGGCAGGATAGAAAGCTGGAAGAAATGAAGGAGAGCTTCAAAGTTATGAAGCAAATGACTGTTCTCATTCCAGATTTGTCCAGCTGCTCGAGAACCTTATGGGTCATGCGTTGACCTTTCTCAACTCGCAGCAAAATAGGAGGTTGCCTAGTGATACTATGGACAACCACAAAAATGAGGTTTGAGTGTTCACTTGCATCGTGCCACGACGTTAACTAATGCGCTGTTTGTGAGGCAACTCAAAACCCTTAAATGCTTTAGATTTGTTTTTGTAAATAATGGTGTGTTGGTTGTGCAAGTTTAAATGCGGAAAGTGTTTGGAAAATGCAGATTGGCAAGCAAATGGTCCAGTCGGTGTATCTCCAAAGAGGTGGGTGTGCCCGACTTGATTTGTCGTTTGGCTCAATACAATTTCAACTCAGATCCTGTAAAACTCGACGAGCTCAAGAGCAATTCGGCGAGTCACTGACCGGGTCGACGACCACGATTAAGACCGCAGTCTTAACCCCCAAGAAAATGCAGGTCCTGTAGAAATTGGCGGGGTAAGTGAACATTCGGCGCTTCGCCGAGTGGATCGGCGGACGCGATTGATGTCGCCGAATGGTCGCGAACTGGACGGTTATATATGGCCAAAGGTTTTAAAAGTTTCAAACTCTTCACTTTCCCTCACTTTTAAACTTCACAAACTCACACCAAGTTAGTATTCTCAATATTATTTCTTTTCATTAGTATTTTGGTTGTTGATTGGTGCTCGGAACTAGAATTTCTTTGCCTCCTAGCATTTCAATCCTATTTTAATCGGCATCTAAGGTTCGTTTCTGAACCCTGAGTTTACCTTTGAAAATTTTGTACTCATTTGCACTGATTGTATCTTAGTGATGTGTGTTGGGCCTCTCTGATAGGAATAGATTGTCTTAATGCCGATTTTAATTTAAAAATTTGCCCGTATTGCTTTGATCATTGAATGCCCGTAATTTGTGTGTTTTAAATAATTGAAATTTTATTGGGTTGTGCTTGCATGTTGTTTAGATTGATTGGGTGAAGTCTAAGTAGCCTATGTTTGCGCTAAATGACATATATTGCTCAATGAAAGAAAGGGTGATACCCTTCTGAAGGAAAATTGTCGTCAAATGGCCAAATTTGACAAAATCGGAAGAAGTCTGAGTATTCCGGGGTGATGGGTGCTATGGGTCTGAGCCTAATTTAACTGTTGCATGTTTTGATTTTGTTTTCGGGGGTTGTGGAGTTGAATTCGAGAAGGTGGATTGAAAATAGGCACGTTGGGTCGTTTGGCGAGCTTGGTTGAGCTCGCCGAACCACTCGGCGGTTCGCCTAATGACCCCATCTCGCCTTTAATTTCACGCTATATGTGATGTTTGAGCCTGTAACTCTCGGCGAGAAGCCTGAAGTCACCGAAAGCACTCGGTGACTCGTCAAAAGTATGCTTGATCTCCCTTTATCTGCACCCCTGAAATCCTTGTCGCACTGTATCTTTCGGCGGACAAACCCTTGCTCACCGAAAGTACTCGGCGATTCGCCAAAAGGGCATTCCCATTGCTGACTTGCCATAATTTTTAAGCCAATCCCTTCGGCAAGCCCGATCTAGCTCGCCAAAGAGGTTCGGCTACTCACCAACTGGATCGGCGAGTCTGTCTGTAATAGATTTTCTGTGCTTAGGTTTGATTTTCTCAAAATCTCTCCCGATCTTTTACAGATATGGTACGTACAAATCTAACCATGCCACCCAAGAAAATAGCATAGGGCATTAATATAAACAAAGGGGGATCAAATCTCCCACATAAGAGAAGGCAAGAACTCCCATCGGGAGACAAAGGCAAAAGAAAGAAGCACATAGCTAGGAAAGTAGATGCTTACACCTGGGCTGATTTTTCTGAACTGGAAGATGAGGAGCTTCTGATTCACCGAAGGAATAGACACCAGGCTAGATCTCAATCCTCGCCCACCAGAGTTCCCTCAGCTGCCACCCTTCCTGAAATAGGTTTAGTGCCAGCTCAGGCACCTCCAGTGACCCCTACACTCCCTATCGCTCCTCCACCTCAACTGCTGAACAGATTGAAAGGTGATGGGGTACGGACCATCCTAGATAAGAAGTTGTTATCTATGGAGGGCCTGGAGGGTAAGTACCCTGGTGTCAGGGACACTATTCACTACCATGAGTTTGAGTAGTTCAACAGCCCC
This sequence comes from Solanum chiquidenum, assembly GCA_029582725.1. Classification (NCBI taxonomy): domain Eukaryota; kingdom Viridiplantae; phylum Streptophyta; class Magnoliopsida; order Solanales; family Solanaceae; genus Solanum; species Solanum chiquidenum. Next base: position 27,802 of record JAJOOS010016668.1, read on the forward strand.
AGAGGCTCTTACATTCCTTCCTGGGTCCAGGAATTCTATACAGCTTCTGGGGAGTTGGTGCCCAAAAGAAATAAGAAGGAAAGCGAATTCAGACCGGTGAAGTCGGTCATGGTCAGAGGCAAAGAAGTTGGGTGCGGTAGTGAATATATTAACATTTTTTTGAATAGACCGCTGCACTCTGCACTTCCTTATGAAGGGTTTCCCATTACTCAGTCCCTAGATCACTTGAAGGGTTGGTTGGCTCCTCTGATTTCTGACACCACCCCGAGGTGGATGGATGCAGGAGCTCCTATTGAGAAGAGGGACCTAAGCATGGCTAGTAGGTTCTGGTTTGGCTTTATCAGCAACACCATAATGCCATTCCAGAATGAGTCCATTTTGCGCCATCTGAAAGCAGCTTGCCTTGGCTCTATCATGTTTAGGAGACGCATCGATCTGGGATTGCTGATTTCACATGAGATGGCCATGAGAACCAAACAAAAGCAGACTTATCTGCCATTCCCAGTCCTGATCACTGAGTTGTGCCGGCGTGCTGGAGTACCTCGGGACACTGCGTGGGATATTTTGTGAAACGACCCCAAAAATGCCCGAAAAATGTGCTTCGGAAACACCTATAATTGTAATTTCCATATATCTCAAAATCCGTGCATGATTTCGGAAATTCGACTTCATATTCTTATTCAGGGGGTCAAATTGAGTGG
>JAJOOS010016669.1:0-28221 GCA_029582725.1 Solanum chiquidenum
AAAAGGACGTTGCTGAGTTTGTGGCACAGTGTCCTAACTGCCAACAGGTGAAGGTTGAGCACCAAAAGCCCGCTGGGCTAGTTCAGGAGATAGCCATTTCTTTGTGGAAGTGGGAAGCAATTAATATGGATTTTATTACAGGGTTACCTCGATCGTGTCACAGGTTTGACTCTATTTGGGTAATTGTTGATAGACTAACAAAATCATCCCACTTCTTACCAGTCAGGGCTACTTTTACTGCCGAAGACTATGCAGGGCTCTATATTAGGGAGATTGTTAGACTACACGGTGTCCCAGTATCTATTATCTCTGATAGAGGAGCATAATTCACCGCCAACTTCTGGAAGTCCTTCCAGAAAGGACTGGGGACACAGGTTAATCTTAGTACAGCCTTTCACCCTCAGACAGATGGCCAGGCTGAGCGCACAATTTTGACACTCGAGGATATGCAACGGGCGTGTGCGCTAGACTTCAAGGGAAGTTGGGATTACCACTTGCCTCTTATTGAGTTTGCATACAATAATAGCTACCATTCCAGCATCGGGATGGCACCTTATGAGGCTTTGTATGGGAGAAAATGTAGATCCCCCATTGGATGGTTCGAGGTAGGTGAGTCAGGGTTAATTGGACCCGACTTAGTCCAGCAGACAGTGGAGAAAGTTAAGCTCATTCGGGAGAGGTTGCTAACAGCTCAAAGTCGACAGAAGTCATATTCAGATGTGCGACGAAGGGAATTAGAGTTTTGTGTCGATGATTGGGTATTCTTAAAAGTCTCGCCTATGAAGGGTGTTATGCGATTTGGCAAAGAGGGAAAGCATAGTCCAAGATTCATTGGGCCATACCAGATCCTTCGAAGGGTAGGACGAGTGGCTTATGAGTTAGAATTGCCTTCAGGGCTAAAATCTGTTCATCCAATTTTCCATGTATCGATGCTACGAAAGTTCATAGGAGACCCTTCTCGGGTTGTCCCAGTTGAAGATGTTCAGATCACAGAGGAGTTGTCCTACGAGGAAACACCAGTTACCATTTTAGATCGGCAGGTCCGTAAATTGAGGACCAAAGAGGTGGCTTCGGTTAAAGTATTGTGGAGAAACAAGAATAGAGAAGAGGTGACCTCGGAGGCTGAGGATGGCATGAGGTCCAAATATCCTCACTTATTTCATACCCCAGAGTGATGGCATATCAGTTTATATTAGTGCAGTGAGATTAGAAACCTATCTAATTTTATTTTTTTTATATATATATTGTTTCTTACAATTAGTGTTGTTGTCGTTGTATTTTCCTCGCACTATTATTGCGGAGCTATAGTCCTTAGCTATTTATGTCGTCCTATGAGACGCCTAGGTTAGAATTTCTATATTTTAGGTTCCTGGATAGTCACATTTAAAAAGGAAACTCTACCTAAATTTTGGAAAATCCTAAGGACTTAACCGTGTAACTCAGATTTTTCATTCGAGGACGAATGTTTCTAAGGGGGAAGGATGTAACACCCCGAATTTTTAAACGTATTAATTAACTCGTATCTTCGTTGAAAGACCAGGAGGGTGGGTAATAAATTAATAATGATGTTCTATGTGATATTTTAAGTGTTCAAGTGTTGTATCTCAAGTTTTGAATTTAAGTAAGTGCAAAAATAAAAGTTGGCGAAAGTTACCGTAAATTCCTTTTTAAAGATTTGTCTGAAATTTGGGTCAAATGTCTCGGAAGTTTTCTCCCAATATATTAAGAGTTATGATGCCCACGACCTATCGAATCGAAGGTCTACAAGTCTACTTTCCAACGCATCAAACCGTTTGTTCATACGACTTCAGAATAGAGAGATATTTACGTTTTTGTTGGACTGCACAAGCAGGCACGTGAGGTGGGGCCCTAGGTCGGTGGAATGTTACATATATCTTCTTCTTCGACCTTTTTCTTCATTTTTAAGCTAAAAACCAGAGAAATTAGAGAAACCCATTTCTAGGATCAAGTGAAGTATAGATTTTCTCAACTTAAGTCCTTGATGAAAGTTGTTCTACGCATTGGGCTCATCATCGTGGTATAATTTGTTTTATCGATTGCGTAGCATATCACACTTTAGTGTTGGGGCAGCAAGGGTTTGAATATATTTGAAGGTTTTGAGGTGTATTACGAACCTAAGATCGAGGTAAGACCCTTCTTTCATCGACTTGAGCTTTTATAAGCAGCAAATAGCAATTTGCGATGGAAATACATATCTTTTATCGTACTGTCATGGTATCTTTTATTTTTGTGTGTTAATTATGATCCTACCTTGTTGTAGTATCGAGGGGGTTATGAGTAAAAGTCGTTAGGCCATGTGAATTCCGCGAAAAAGGTATGTAAAGGCTATTCTCTTCTTACGGCATGTTACCTTAAAGCTTAGGAGCAATGTAATAGAGTTGGTATCGTTGTTATACTTGTAGCCATTATTGTTGATTGTTGGCTGCTCGAGTGGAAATAATCCTCTCTTATCGGGACTCTCATTCAGTAGTAGCATCCCTATGTTGGACACGACTTAGAGGCTATTTGTATAGATTGCTTATAACTAAATTGCTCATTTTTAGCTGTTGGAATGTTATTGTTGCCCTTGGGGCTATTGTGGTTAGCTGCAGGAATGTGATCTATGCCTAGAAGGGCTATGTTCTGCCTACAGGGCTATATGGATGCCTAATAGGGCTATGAGTTGCTACGGGGTTATATTGATGCCTAGAAGGGCTATGAGTTGCCTACAGGGCTATATTGATGCCTAAGAAGGCTATGTGCTTCCTACAAGACCATGTTGTTGCCTAAAAGGGCTATGAGTTGTGTATAAGCTATGTTGATGCCTAAGAGAGCCATGTGCTGCCTACGGGGCTATATTAATGCCTAAGAGGTCTATGTGACTGCCTACGAGGCTAGGGGACTACCGATAGGGATATATAGGTTGATTGGCACCTTCTGGGCTTATGGGGGTCTGAGTAGGTGGTCTTGTGTGTTGTTTATACCTACCGAGCTTATGGGGGCTTGGTTAGGTTCTTGTTTTATTAGTTTTAATAAGTTTAGATTTAGGAGCAGGTCAGTACACTTATCTTATCCTTGATTTATTTATCAAATTATTCCAGTATATCAGAATACCTTATCATAGTCTGTTGCCTTTCATACTCTATACAATATTTTGTACTGACGTCCCATTGCCTTGGGGTCGCTGCATTCATGCATGCAGGTCCTGACAGACGATCGAGTAGACCTCCTCAGCAGCATGATTGACTTTTATCCGGTTGGCTAGCCCCTTTCCTCCGGAGCTGCCAGAGTTGGGAGGTTTGTTACTTTTTGTTGTATATATCTTTATGGGTAGGCTGGGGCCCTGTCCCGCTAATCTTTACTACTCTTAGAGGCTTGCAGACTAGTGTGTGGGGTTTATAGCTATTTTATGTCCATTTTGGCCTAGTTTGTTGGTTTGCTGAAGCTTGTTAGTTGTGTGATGCATTGTCTTGATATACCTGCTTTCAGTTTCGATATAGAGATCATGGTGGCCTCGACGGTCCAATCAGGACTTCTGTGCTAGTTGGCTATTTCTTTATATGAACTCTTGGGAGTAGCTGTTTCTTTTATGGATCTGTTTACAGGGGCCTTGCCGGCCGAGGACTTAGTTTTAAGCCGAGATATACTTGTTTGTTTTCTTGATTGTGTGTGGCTGACATGCGCTAGTAGCAAATGGTTCAGCAGGGTCGGCTCGGGCCTGAGTTTTTGGCATTAGGAGCCAGTTGCGCCCCCTTGAATCTGGGGCGTGACAAAAGTCGTAGTATAGTCCATGTTTCATTCATTATCATTCATTTAGGGAAGAATAGCATAACCGACATAGACCATGTGAGCTATATGGAATTCGGTGTCGTGTAACCCCACACCGAAAGAAGGTGTCCTACTTGCCTAAGGTAGGACTGAGTGTATTCACGTCTAGGTGGATCCACTAGCTAAGTCCTATTTTGGCACATAGTTATGGGATAGGGAGATTACTTCTAGAAACCCGCCCTATTTCATTGGCGGAGGGGCTTCCATCTCATGAGTTCACTTTAGATGACCCAACCTATTGCATTGGCGGAAGGGCCTTTACCTCATTCTCCATATCCACTCGGTTCTAAGCATTATTTCCCAAACTATACATGATTAAGTCTTGAATTGCATTTACATGTGTGAAGGAATGCTCTATCCTTCATTCAATACAATTCATCAAAGTAGCTCATAGATTCATTAAAGGTGAGAATGTACTTTCAACCTTAGAATCAACGTTAGTGTGTGAGTAGGACTTTCATATTACATTCATAGTGTATTCACGAGAAATAGATTTTCAATCAACACAATACATCAACATCATCCTAGACTATTCATGCATCATCAAGTATAAAGGTAAGATAATAACAATACATTCAACAATACCATACTTTACACATTAGTCGTAGGAGATTTACTTTCTAAGTGAATCAATAGGTTATACACAACTTTCATCAACATGTACAAACCCTAGCAATTTACCCCTTTTCAAGGTCATAAATCATGTCTCACAATTACACCTAAATATACTACAATAGGCATGAAAAAAACAAGATTCAATAACAAAATTCACATAGAAACAATCCATAGTAGTCATCTTGCATCAATACACCCATCACAATACTTGAAATTGGGGTCATGGGGGTGTTCATGGGCTCAAGGGGAATTTTACAATGAAAATCACCATTAAACATCAAATCATCCATAATATAATGCAATTAACATAATAAAATCGTTTTTAGGAAGAACCCGTGGTTGGAATAGAAACCCTAGTTTTTGAATAATATACCAATTTTGAAATCAAGAGTTGTAGGGCTTCATGGAGAAAAGTGTTCCATGAATCAAGATCCCCATACCTTAATTGATGTTTTCCCATGAAATTGGAGTGAAAATATTGGAGCTTGAACCCTAATATTGAGCTTCTTCTTTGTTCTTCAATGGAGTTTAGAGAGAGAATATTTTGAGAGGGAAGTGGGTTTGATTTTGAATTTTGTGAGTTATGAGAGTTAAAAGACTTCTTTAATACTTTAATTTACTTAATATAACTAATAATAACCGTTTTTACCCTTATTTATTTAATTAATGACTTTACCAAACTACCCCCACATGGCCGACTTAAGGCAGTCCACCCAAGCCCCATCCACGAGTCACCGACCACGGGGCGTGATCTGAACCACGAACAGTACTGGTCACTCGTGGTTTGGGTCAGAGAGGGGTGGCTCGAGGTGTTGGTGAGGAGACTAAGTCTCAACTCAGGAGACCCTTCCACGGGGTGTGAGTCGATCCACCGACCGTACTTGAACGTTCGTGGATTGGGACTGGGACATGGGAGTTTTGGGGCCTTTTGAGGAGGCTAAGGCTGGACTCACGACTCCCATCTACGGGGAGTGATTCAGTCCATGCCTCGTGGTCCATAGCTCGTGAATGATGTTGTTTTTAACAGCTTTTAAAGCAGCCCCTTGTCTCTCATCAAGGACCCCCAAGGGTCCTTGTGGGAGCCATGCCTTGACATTTAGGCACTAGGACCTTAGTACTAAGTTAGGGAAGTTATTTTAATACTCTCACCTTATGTTTTAACTTCATTAGGCTACTAGACTACACGTTAGGCTCTAGCTTAGGTCATTAGATATATGGGGTGTTACATTATCTCCCCCTTGGGAACATTCGTCCCCGAATGTCTCATCAAGACACCAACTAAGTTAGAAACTGTAAACCAACATCCCATAATACAATAAACATCAAAAATGTGCAAAACTAACAAATGTACCATTCACAACTTGCACTATTCAAAAAGGAGGAAACCTCAACTCATTTTACAACATGGCCAAGCAATGCAAGAAAGTAGGAACTACTTCTACTAACTCAATATGCATGCAACCCATCAATTCACATAAGCATGAGAGGAACTAACTTCTCCAACTTAAATAAGCTCAACACAACAATATAGAGCCAACATGTCATCTCAACAACACATTATTAAGCATGTTCATCATTTCATCTCATGGAATAAAAAATGCAATCATCATACAAAATGCAAATCAACATGAGGAAACATAGACATCATGAAAACTAAATATATGTTAAAACATGAATTCTCACAAGAACATGCACAATATAGGGAAATCATGGAAAATCATACAACATACATGACTCCCAAAACACTAAACTTAAGAGAAACTATTTACCTCAAGCTTGAATAGGAGTAGAAGGAAAAAGATGAGGATAACGGGACTTCATATTGGCCTCGGCCTCCCATGTACCACCCTCAACTAAGTAATTCCTCCATAGAACCTTAACGGAAGTTACTTCCTTATTTCTCAACTCTTTCACTTGCCGGTCCAAAATCTCAACCGGGACCTCTTCGTAAGAAAGGTTCTCATCGACTCCTAAACCCTCTAAGGTAAGGATGGAAACACCAATACACTTTTTGAGCATGGAAACATGAAACACCAGGTGAACCAGAGCCAACTCATTTGGCAAGTCCACCTCATAAGCAACTTTCCCAATACGCTTCAAGATTTGGTATGGCCCCACATAACGGGGACTAAGTTTCCCCTTCTTGCCAAACCACATCACACCTTTAATAGATGAGATTTTCAAGTAGACCCAATCACAAATCTCAAATTCAAGATCCTTTATTATATTGTCAGCATAGGACTTTTGCCGACTTTGGGCCGTCTTCAACCTTTCTCTAATGAGTCTAACTTTCTTGATGGCATCATAGACTAGTTCGGGAACAATTAGAGCAAACTCACCTACCTCAAACCACCCAACCGGAGATCTACACCTACTCCCATATAGTTCTTCAAACGGAGCCATGGCAATGCTAGAGTGGTAACTATTGTTGTAGGCAAATTCTATCAAAGAAAGATGATCGTCCCAATTACCCTTGAAATCAATCACACTCGCTCTCAACATGTCCTCTAAGGTTTGAATGGTCCGTTCTTCCTGACCATCCATTTGAGGGTGGAAGGCGGTACTAAGTTTAACATTGGTACCAAGTCCTTGTTGAAACGCCTTCCAAAAATGTGAAGTAAATTGAGTACCTCTATCCGATATGATGGACAAAGGAATCCCATGCAACTTCACTACCTCCTTGATGTACAACTTAGCATAGTCTTCCGCTGAAAAAGTAACCTTGATGGGAATGAAGTGGGCTGCTTTCATCATTCTATCAACAATGACCCAAATAGAATCATGTTGCCTTCGAGTACGAGGCAACCCCACAACAAAATCCAAAATCACCTCCTCCCACTTCCAAGTGGTAATCTTTATATCTTGGAGTAAACCTCTCGGTTTCATGTGTTCGGCCTTGACTTGTTGACAATTCAGGCACTCGGACACAAAACCCGCTATATGCTTCTTCATTCCATTCCACCAATAGACTTCCCGTAGGTCACGGTACATCTTGGTGGCTCTCGGATGAATAGAATATCACGAACCATGAGCCTCTTCTAGAATTTTATCCCTCAAACCATCAACATCTGGCACACACAACCTACCTTGGTACCTAAGCACCCCATCACCCCTTTGGGAGAAAACCTCAACGATCTTATTGAGAATCGACTCTTTAATTTCCATCAGAAAAGGATCAAGATGTTGCTTAGACTTCACATCAACTACAAAGGATGAATCGGTACTATGATGAACCACAACTCCACCCTTGGTGGAATCCACTAGTTGGACACCTAGACGGTCCAACCTATGCACATCACGAACCAATTCCTTCTTCTCATCTTCCACATGAGCAACACTACCCATGGACAATCTACTCAAGGCATCCGCAACCACATTGGCTTTGCCGGGGTGGTAAAGGAAACTCATGTCTTAATCCTTTAAAAGTTCTAACCACCTTCTTTGTCGGAGATTCAAATCTCTTTGGCTAAACACATATTGAAGGCTTTTGTGGTCGGTAAGCACATCTACATGTACCCCATAGAGATAGTGTCTCCATATTTTCAAAGCAAACACCATCGCCGCTAGTTCGAGGTCATTAGTTGGATAATTATTTTCATGTATCTTCAGTTTTCTTGAAACATAGGCAATCACTTTACCCCGTTGCATGAGTACACATCCCAAATCCACTCGAGAAGCATCACAATATATAACAAACCCATCGGTACCCTCCAGTAAGGTCAACACCAGAGCAGATGTAAGTCTATTCTTCAATTCTTGGAAGCTTTTATCACAAGCCTCCAACCACACAAACTTTGCTTTCTTTTGAGTTAAGGTCGTTAATGGAGAGGCAATAGAGGAAAAACCCTCAACAAACCTCATATAGTAACCGGTCATACCCAAAAAGCTTCTAATATCGGTAGGATCTAGAGGTCTAGACCAACTCTTGACCGCATCCGTCTTCTTAGGTTCAACCTCTATACCAATGCCCGACACAATATGACCAAGGAAAGTAACCGACCTTAGCCAAAACTCACACTTGCTAAATCGGCATATAATTGGTGGTCTTTAAGGACTTGCAACACTATCCTCAAATGCTTCATATGATCACCCTCACTCCTCGAATAGATCAAAATATCATCAATAAAGACAATTACAAATGAATCAAGATATTGCCTAAATACTCAATTCATTAGATCTATGAATGCCATCGGGGAATTTATTAGACCAAAGGACATGACTAGGAGTTCATAGTGACCACATCTTGTTCGGAAGGGCATCTTAGGAATGTCAACCTCCCTCACCTTGAGTTGGTGGTAGCCCGACCTTAAGTCAATCTTTGAAATGGAACTCGCCCCTTGGAGTTGGTCAAACAAATCATCAATTCTAGGGAGAGGGTACTTATTATTTATAGTGAACTTGTTCAATTGGTGATAATCAATACACATCCTAAAGGAACCATCTTTGTTTTTCACAAACAATACCGGAGCATCCCATGGATATATGCTTGGTTGAATGAAACCCTTGTCTAGCAAATCTTTGAGTTGTGCCTTCAATTCTTTTAATTCGACCGGAGCCATCCGGTAAGGGGAATTGATATAGGATGAGTATCTAGCAAAAGATCAATGTCGAAGTCTATTTCCCATTCAGGAGTAATTCCAGGCAAGTCATCGGGAAAGACTTCCGGAAAATCCCTCACTACGGGGACCGACTCTAATGGAGGAGTCTCAGACTCAATGTCCTTAACTCTTACAATATGATAGATATTGTAACGACCCTAAAAATGAACTAGTGAAACTAGAGCCTAACTAGTGAGTGTGTGAGTGTGTCTTGAGGTTTGAGGTTGTTGTATGTTTTCTTGAATCATGATTGAGGGGTATAGGGGTTAAACGTCAAGGTAATACTCCCCATGGACCACCCTAGGGGTCCTTCAGGAGGACCCTAAGCTTTAACCCCAAGGCTGCCCCATTTGATGAAAGTTGGCCAAAGTTTGGTGACCTACGGAAGGGGTCCACGCCCCGTGGATGGCCTCCGTAGGTCAAGGGGACCCAAACCAAGCCATAGCCACAGACCAGGGACCAACAGCACGGTCCGTGAATGGACTCACGGTCCAAGAGTCAAGGGTTCGTGGATGGCACATGTTTGCTGTCAAGTGACATGGGGTGAATTGGTAAATTCACTCCAAGTCCTAATTAGTTTGGGGTCGATTATTTTAAGTACTATAGGTATTTTAAGAGTATTAAATCAGTAAAACACTCATTTAGATTGCATCTCTAAAATCAAAACCCTTCCCTGTTAAAAAGTTCTCTCTAAAAACTTTATTGGAGATCAAGCTAGGGTTGGGGATTTCAAGGTGTTTCTTCTTCAATTTTCGTGGGGAATCAATAGAAAGGTATGGTGATCCTTCATCTAGTGTTAAATTTCACCCTAGAGTCAATTTTAAAGAAGTTTCAAAGTGATTTTAAGTTAATGAAACGCCCTAGGTTTTACTCAATCTCATGGATTCTTGCATCAAACGTTTTCAAATGATAAACTATTATTATATTGATGTTTAATTGATAGTTTAAGATGACTTTACTCTATGAACCCATGATTTTTCTCAATTTCTAAATTGTGACTTATGAAGTGAGTCTAATGATTATGAATGAATGATGGTAGATTTATGCTTAGATTGATTTAGATTATTAAATTGTATCATCATCTATGCCTAATTATGGTGAATTTTTGGTGAATTGAGGATTTGTAATCATAGCCTTGAAAGGGAAAGTTTGACCTAATTAGTTGATGTATTAGAATTGTGATTGAATTGTTGATCCACTTGAAAGGTGGAGGTGTTTACTTCCTATGTATGTTGTGATCATGTCCTTAAAGGCATAGTGTGAGTAATTGAAGTACTATCATGATGTTGTATATATGAATGTGATATGATGCATGTGTATGCTTTAAATGGATGAATAATGATTATGTCTAGAAGTTAATTGTGTTAGGATTGGAGATTGTCTCTCTATTAACACACTTGAATGAATAATGAATGAGGCTCAATGATAATGTTAATGAGGAAGTAGTTAGTGAAAAGCTATTATCAATTGTACTCTAATGAATGATAATGATGTGTTGATTGAAAGGATATTCTTGATCTTACACTAATGAACGATAATGGGATTCTTAGATGAAAGGCTATTCTCATCTTTGAATCTACGAGCTATCCAATGAATGAATGTTGAGTGGAGATGGATGCTCTCACGTGAGTCGAGGTGGGGTGTCTAGTAACAATATCTTATCCCTTAATGTGATGAATGGTAAAATACTCTATGGGAATGTAGGCTAAGCACCGAGAGGATATTGAATGTGATGGAAGCTCTCACGTGAGTTGAGGTGGGGTTTCTAATAGCAATCTCTTGAGATGGATGCCCTCACATGAGTTGAGGCGGGGTATCTAGTAGCAATATCCTTGTCCCTTAATTATTTGCCCACATAGGTCTAGCTAGTGGATCCACTTAAGCTCAATACTGGTTTACCTTAGGCAAGTAGACCAACCCTTTAGATGTGGGATAGTACATCGGATTCCATGATCTAGCTCTCATGGTTTATGTCAGTTAAACACTTATTCCCATCATTTGAGATGTGCATTATAGTTTCTTGAGGAGTTCTATGAAGTGTGGGTAGTAGTATGGGATGATATCCATACATGGCACGAGTAGGCTTCAAGAAGGCTATAGTGAGTTCTCTAAGTCTTAATGATTGTTGTATGAAAGACCTTTAAATGAAGTTATTGAAGAATTGTTACTCTTAAATTCCTAATGTAATCATGCATGTTATACTTGGATGATATTATAAGTTACTTCCATGTTATGACTTATTGTATTTGAATGTGCCTTGCCTATGGTGACTTCAAAAGAGTACTTAGTGTGAGTAGTATTATGGGATGCTACTTGCACATTGCACAGGTATGACTTACGGGTCGTCTTAGGCGATGGTCCATACGTGATGAAATAACTTGTTAATGGTTTAGGTCTCTTGTGTATGTGTATTATTGGAAATGGAAAGGTTGAATGGTAAGTTCACTTTTGGTGACTTTAATATGGTACCTTAGTGTAGATGGTGGTATGGGATGCTATCCAGACATTGCACGAGGTATAGCATGAGGGTTACTTGAGGTGAAGGCTAGATGTGAAGGTGAAGAGTTACATGTTGATATTGTTCAAATGTGATGTTATGACTTGTGTGATGATTATATTTATCTTCGGTGTCTCTTATGCTATTGTTCATGATATTTCTAAAAAGTGGCATAATGCATGATTTCCAACCAAAATGTCCCTTTTAAAGCATGTTTTTGCATGGTCATCATACTTAGTACATTTTTGTGTGCTAACCCATAATTCTCTTATTTTTACTACAAGTGTAGGTTCCGGCAAGTGATTGATTCTAGCTAGGATTTGAAGTGTTTGGATAAAGTTTCCTCCAAGACTTGGTATGTCCTCATGGATTCGAGGAGAGGAACTCTTATGTTTCATTTCTTCAAGTAATAGACATTTCGTAGTTTTTCTTTGATTGAAAAGGGTCGTGACCCTATCTTGTTAAAGTTTTGTCTAAGATGGCCATGTGAGACTTTATTATTCCGTTGCTTATTGAATGTCCTTAGATTGTATGGTTTTTAAATAAAAAGTTTTTAATTCCATACTATTTAGATTACCTATGCGATGAATAAATGATATGAGGCTTGTATAAGACCCCTTCGGAGTTGAGTACGCCGTGTAACGACTAAGGGGTGCTCTCGGGTCGTGACAAACATGGTATTAGAGCATAAGGTTTTGGGAATGGTTTTTAGGATTGATGTCTCACAAGCCACTTCTAGTAGAGTCTTGTTCATTGGTGTGAGTCGTGACACATCTATGAGCGAGAGGCTATAGGACATTAGAAAGTTACACTTCTTTCATATTCCTGAAGTCGTGCCTTAGAGTTTAGCTTTATACATGCCTTTTCCTAATCCTTCTCTTGAGTTTATAGGATATGAATACAAGGGCTAACCAAAGGAGGGCGGAAGATGAGAATATGGATGGGGGAGTTCCTCCCCATAGTCTTCAAGGTGAGCAAGTTCCTCTAGGCAATCAAGAGAATGAAGTTATGGTGGTTCCCCCGGACATGACTAATGAAGAGATTAGGTCGGCTTTTCTAACCTTAGCCCAAGCCATGACGGCTCAAGTGAATCAGGATGTGGGGCCTAGGGTGAATGCCAATGAGAGTACCATGGCCTCAAGATTGAGAGACTTTGTGAGGATGAATCCTCCTATTTTCCTTGGCTCTATAGTGGGAGAGGATGCCCAAGAATTCTTGGATAAACTGTATAAGATAGTCAATGCTATGGGAGTATCTTCTAGGGAGAAGTCGTAGTTGGCTTCCTATCAACTGAAAGATGTGGCCCAAGTGTGGTTCACTCAATGGAAGAGCAATAGGCCTTTAAAAGCGGGTCCTATAGAATGGGAGGAGTTTAAGAGAGCTTTTCTTGGTAGGTACTTTCCCCGTGAGAAGAGGGAGGTTAAGGTGGAGGAGTTCATAAACCTTAGGCAAAGGAGCATGAGTGTGGAGGAGTATTCCTTAAAGTTTACCCTATTGTCTAAGTATGCTCCATCTTTGGCGTCAAACCCTACAGATGAGATGAGTCGCTTTGTGATCGATGTGTCCGACCTTGTTAAGGAAAAGTGTCGTACGGCGATGCTTCATGATGATATGAACATTTCTAGACTCATTGTGTATGCTCAATCTATTGAGGAGTCCAAACTTGAGAGGAAGAGTAGAGAGTTTAAGAGGGGTAGATCCGATGAGCAAGGTCAACCTAGGTTCAAAAAGAGGTTCTCCAACCAATATTCTTCAATGGTGAACAATGCTAGGGTGTCTAACCCTAATTCCCAAGGAGGTAGAGGAAGTGGTTCTTCTTTTTAGAGGTCTAGATGTGCCAAGTGTGGGAAGCAACATTTGGGTAAGTGCCTTGCCGGCATGGATGAGTGCTTTGGGTGTGGAAAGAAGGGTCATAAGATGAGGGATTGCCCAACACTCATGGCAAAAGGAAAGGAGAATAGTCAAGCTTCACGTGGTGGCCCGGATCCTAATGCTCCAAAGAAGAAACGTTTCTATGCACTTCAAGCCAAGGAGGGCAAAGGAGCTAATCTGGATTAAGGTACCGGTAAGTTATAGTTCCTTTTGTTATATTGAGGATTCTTATGCTTTTTTTCATGATAGCCTTAGTTGGGTTTTCTCCTAAGTGGGGGATGGTATGTTGAGTAGTAAGGTTGTTAAGAGTGTTGATATCCTTACCTCTATTCCTTCTATTTGTATTCAAGCTTGTGATCAAGAGTTCCTTGTAGCTTGTTTCATGTTTTGGAGTTATGTGTGAATTTGAGTTTTCATGGTCTCCTTATGTTGTGCATGTTCTAGTTGAATTCTTATTATATGAGAAAATGAGTTTTCATGAATTGTGTTCCTCATGTTAATATGCATCTATGATGAGTTGCCTAAATATTTCATGAGTTGACTTGTTGAGCATGCCTAAATGTGTTTTTATGAAGAAGTTGCATAGTGTGCCTTTATGAGAATATTGGATAATGTGCTTAATGATGTTGTGATGATCATGATGAGATTTGTAAAAGAAGTTCCTCTAATGAAATGAGAAATGTGAAGTTTTGATGCATCATGAGTTTGTAGATGAAGTTCCTACCTTCTTGTTGCATTGAGCCGGTTTAATGTGGAGTTGATGTTTCCTCCTATGTTTAAGCATTTATATTGATATTGCATGCATGATTGTGGGCTACTATTCTTGAGTCGTTACCCCTTAATGTGTTTTAAGTGTCATTCGAGGATGAATGTTCCAAAGTAGGAGATAATGTAACGACCTTAAAAATGAACTAGTGAAACTAGAGCCTAACTAGTGAGTGTGTGAGTTTGTCTTGAGGTTTGAGGTTGTTGTATGTTGTTCCGAGTCATGGTTGATGGGTTTAGGGGTTAAACATCAAGGTACGACTCCCCATGGACCACCCTAGAGGTCCTTGAGGAGGACCCTAAGCTTAACCCCCAAGGCTGCCCCATTTTATGAAAGTTGGCCAAAGTTTGGTGACCTACGGAAGGGGTCCATGCCCCGTAGATGGCCTCCGTAGGTCAAGGGGCCCTAAACCAAGCCACAGCCCCAAACCACGGACCAACAGCACGATCCGTGAATGGACTCACGGTCTGTGAGTCAAGGGCTCGTGGATGGCACCTGTTTGCTGTCAAGTGACACGAACAAGCTAGGGGTGAATTGGTAAATTACCAATTACCAATTCACCCCAAGTCCTAATTAGTGTGGGGTCGATTATTTTAAGTATTTTACGAGTATTAAAACATTAAAATACTCATTTAGATTGCATCTCTAAAATCAAAACCCTTCCCTCCTAAAACGTTCTCTCTAGAAACTCCATTGGAGATCAAGGTCAAGATCAGTCCACGCCTCGTGGTCCATAGCTCGTGAACGATGTTGTTCTTAACAACTTTTAGAGCAGCCCCTTAGCTCTCATCAAGGACCCTTTGGGGTCCTTGTGGGAGGCATGCCTTGACGTTTAGGCACTAGGACCTTAGTACTAAGTTAGGGAAGTTATTTTAAGACTCTCACCTTACGTTTTAACTTTATTAGGCAACTAGACTACACGTTAGGCTCTAGTTTAGGTCATTAGATATACGAGGTGTTACATCCAAGTCCAAGCTACTCAAGGAAGGGTACTATTGCTTCATCCAAGCTACCAATGACATGATTTGGCCTTACCAAGTCATGATATCATGCAAGCATTCTATTATGCTAGTTCAAGCTAACCTTTGGAAGGGTACGATTTCTCAATCCAAGGCTATCCATGAGATCTACTACTCAAGCTACCATGCATGGTCTTGTCTTACCAAGTCAAGCTTATTCATGAAGGAATTCCATATCACAACTTCAAGCTATCATAATTAAACATGCTTTGATTCATTTTAGGTGAGCAAACATTTCAACCTAGAATCATTCAATGTGAGAAAACCTTTCACATTCATACATTCATAAGGTAGATCATGTGGGTAAATTCCTTCCACAACAATTTTATCTACTAATCTACCATTATCATATAAGCTTCCCTCTCAAAGCCTTAACATTTATAATTCATCATATTAGCTTTAATCTTAAAGCCCTAACCTTTAACATTCATAACTACATGTCTTACTCTCAAAGCAATATTTCTTACAATCATCACATATGCCTAAATCTCAAGACATTATAATCACATGCTTCATTCTTCAGCAATTCTAATCATATATCACCATATAGGCTCAATCTCAAGCACTGCTAATCACGATTCATCATGTATACTTTAATATCACTCAATTCATGTCTTTATTCTCTACTCTCAAGTAATTTACTATTCACATCATCAATTCTAGAAGATCATCTCTAATCCTCAATTTCCCCTTTCATGGCATAAAACTCATTTATATCAATTTCATCTTTATAGACATGGGTTAGACATGGGTACATGTAATTTCATCCTAAAAATATGATTTACTATCAATTCAATCATAAAAAATCATAATCCACTGAATTGGATCAACATTCATCATAACCCACAACATTGGAAGAAACCCTAACTCAAATTGGGGAATTCTTCATCAAATTGGGGGGATTTTAGGGGACTTCATGGATGGAAGGGATCCATGGATGAAAAGCCATCATACATTACTCACAAAGCCCACAAAAACTTGAAGATTGGGAGACTTGATCTTGACCTAGCTTTAATCTCTTCCTTCTTCTTCTACCTTCTAGAGAGAGAATATTTGAGAGAGAATTTGTTTTCTTTTGGGATTTGAGAGAATGACTTAAAGTGAATAAATTTAGGGGTCTAAATTACTTATATAGGTGTTCTATAATTAGGTAAAATGACACCCCTTTGATTTAATTAGGACCGGAAAAGACCCAACTGCCCCTAAAAAAAACTGCCAGCCCACAACCGACGGACCGTCGATCGACCTACGGCCCGTCCTGGTCATTCGTTGATTGTGGTCAGAAGTTGGGTTTTTAGGGCCTCAAACCACGGACCGTGATCTGCCTATGGTCCATGCCATGGATGGCATGGACCGTGATCACCTGAACCTTTCCCAAAATTGTTTCATTACCCCTTTTTTTATACGAGGTGGTACCCTAGACCTCTCACTTAGCCCTAATTTAGCCTACTAGATTTTGGGGTGTTACATTATCTCCCCATTGGAATCATTGATGAGTCCGAGATTTTGACTCATTTAGGGCTTTATTTGTATAGGTTTAGTGTCCTCAAATGCTCATTTTGTGCCAATAACTGATGTAAAGTCCTTGATTTTCAGGATTAGGGATTAAGGAGCAAATCATGGACACTAAATTGCAAAAGGGACAAAGCGAGTTGAAAGAAGGAAGAAAAGAGAGCCTGGTGATCGCCAAGTCCATTTGGCGACTCACCGAGTGGCCTCAATGACCGCCTAAAGTTCTAGTGTGCTAAGCCCTGAAGGAGAAAATCAAGTTGGCGAGAGAAAGGAGCATTTGACGGATCGTCGAGTGTTTTCGCGATGCTGTGTTAGATCGCCCAAAATTACAGACCTGGAGGATGCTGAAGGCCAAGGCAGAAAGGGCGATGGAATGGATCAAAGGGCGGATTGCCGAGCTAATCGGCGAGCCCAACTTACTGCGTCGAATGGCTCTTCGCAACATATTTTTGGCGGCTATAAATACATTTTGAACATTTAGTTTAGTATAAATTATCAATTAGTAATCATTTTCTACCGAATTTGAGATTTTTAGAGTTTTTGAATAGTTTTGAACTGAGAGACAAGTTTTCCTTAGCTTTGAAGAATTGAAACTTTTCACCTTTGGGAAATTGAAAGTGGGTCTTTGAGATTTTTCAATTTGGACCTTTATAAAGACGAAATTAATCTTACCCAGTTGATAGAAACACAATTTGGTAATGATTTTTATCTTTTTAGGATGTCTAGCTAAAACCCCAATTCTTGGGGTGTGATTATGTGATTATGGGCTGATTTAGCTAATGGGTTTTGCTAATTGTTAGTGTATTTGATGTGTAGAGGTGAGTTCAATCATTTATTGTGGGTTAATTTAGGAACTGCAGTTGCAAATGTGATTCCACCTTTGTGTTCTTGTCTTGCTCGAGAGAGAGGTTTTAGAACTAAGGTATTTGATTGTTGGTATGTGGGTATTGTTTTGGCCTGGGTTCAGCTCAAGAGAGTGAATCCTAAACCCTTTTCCACACATTCAGCTTGAGAGAGTGAATGGACTAAGGTGTGGGTTGTGCTTATTTTGCTTGCAGGTCGATGTTCGAGAAAAATCAACCTGATTCGGGGTAAATTGTTCGATAGAAAGTTTATCCCCTCTATAGTCTAACTTACTCACTGATTTTCAACAGTTTCCTAATCGTTGCAACTACCCATTTTGTCTATAATAGCCTGTAATCTAATCACATCCCAAGAACCCGTCTCAGTATTGTTATTCGTGTTATTTCCTACTAATGTAGTTGATCAATTGAAACAACCAAAACCCCCCATTTGACATTCGTGTCACCCCCTGATTTAAATCATATTTTTATTCGATAATGTCTATTCCTATGACTGATTTGAATATATTTGTACTTACCTACTGAATCTTAAACACATACCACTCCATGTGGGATTCGACCCCAACTCATTTAGTTGGGTTATTATACTGATTAACGACCGTTGATGCTTAAAATTGGATGAAGTGTCTTCGAAACGTTATTAATCAATCATACATCCTCGAATGAGATTCTAAGCACATTCATGCAACTTATCTAAATGCACACAACTAAGGCGGAACTTTATCTCCAAGCCAAACATACTAAATGCACCTTAAGGTAGTATGAACTACATCTAACAACCCATTATGCATGAAATTTCAACATCTCTCATGTTCAAGGAGGAACTATCATCTCCAATCTACAAGCATGCTCAACACAATCTCATGGAGCCTACATGTAATCTATACTCATAACATATATCCAAGAAGGAATCTCTCAACTCCAAGCTTACGGCATATTCATTAATTCATCTCATGAAGTGTATAGGCAACTCATACTTAATGCACTACTATCATGAGGAAAACAATCATGTAAAGTCATTTTTCTCTCTAAACACAAGTTTTCATGAACATGCATAACATAAGAAAATCATGGGAACACCTAAAACACACATGACTTCAAACAAAGAGCAAACCATGAGGAACTCAATATCTCAAGCTGGAGGAGGAGTAGAAGGACAAACAAGGGGATATCGGGACATCATAACGGCCTCGGACTCCCAAGTGACACCCTCAACTAACACTTCTTAACTGAAAGATCCCTCCATTACACTTTCACAAAATCAACTTCCTTGCTCCTCAACTTCTTAACTTGCCGGTCTAAGATCTCTATCGGAATTTCCTTGTAAGAAAATTGTATCATCAACTCCCTAAACATGAACATTAGAATCACATAACAACCTTGATCTCTAGGCAGACCATCTCCCCCTTGGGAGGAAGCCTCAACGGACTTTCTAAGCATCGTCTCTTTCAATTCTACTAAGGTCGGATGAAGACATTGCTTCACTTTTACATCTAACACAAAAGACGATTCAGAGCTATTCAAACCCATAGCACCACCCTTGGTGGGGTCTACTAACCAATCATATCTAGGTATTATATAAACACCCTACTCATCACATTATTCATGCCACCGGAGCATTAGTCAAACCAAACGACATTACTACTAACTCATAATGACCATACCGGGCTCTAGAAGCCGTTCTCGGAATATCATCATATTTCACCCTCATTTGGTGCTAACCCGACCTAAGGTCAACCTTAGAAGTATAACTAGCTCTTGTAATAGGTCAACACTTAAAAATCTATTTCTTCACCCTTACTAGGTGATACATAAAGACATAAAAAAAAGTGCAACCTACCCATCCCAAGGATGACATCAACAAGCACATCTATTCACATGGCCACAATTAGCATCACAAAAGATAATATAGTACAGGAATCTAAGAAAGATTAACATCACATAGAAAGGCGCTCAACATACCAGGATCCACATTTGGAGCACACTCATGATCACCTCTAGCTTGAACTGCATAGAACCGGTTTTACTTATGAGCATCCTCTCTTCCTTTAGGTTTTGCCTTTGGACAATTCCTTATTTTGTGACCACTTTCACCATAACTAAAGCAACCTTCTATGCCGGCTAAACATCTACCCTCATGTCTCTTTCCACACCTAGCACAAGTAGACCATAGGGATTCACTACTAATTCCTTGTGTTTTAGGGTTAGACACCCTATCTTCATTATAATTAGGAGCATTGGAAGAACCTTTCCCAAAAAACCATTGTCGATTCCTAGAACGACCATGTCCATCGAACCTATCATTGGAGAACTTATCATCATCCATTCTAGATCTCTTTTTTATCCTTAGATCTCCCTTTTAGTTTCTCCTCTTCAATTTGTTGGGCATGAGTCATAAGACGAGCAATATACATATCATGAACAAGCATAATCATACGACATTCTTTTACCACTAGATCAGACACTCCTGATACAAACTTAGTCATCTTGTCTCTACGATCTTCCACAATAGAAAGAGCATATTTAGATAGTTGGGTAAACCTCAAAGAATATTCCTTAACACTCATAGTACCTTGCCTAAGGTTAATGAACTCAAGAACCTTAGCCTCTCTCATATCTAGAGGGAAGAACCTATCAAGAAAAGCATTTTTGAACCTTTCCCATTCCATGGGACCCATCTCTACCGTTCTTTCTTCTTTCCATTGGTTAAACCAAACTTGAGCAACCCCCTTAAGTTGGTAAGCAACCAATTCCGCCTTCTTGACCGGAGTAACTCCCATAATATCCAATACCTTATAGACCTCATCTATAAACTCTTGAGGATTTTCCTCAACTTTGGAGCCATAATTCCAAAGGGTTCATCCTTGTAAAGTCCCTCACTCTTGTCTCCATTGTACCCACATTTGGGTTCACGAGATCTACCACCTCTCTATTGGCTTGGGCTGTCACTGCTTGAGCCAACACTTGGAAAGACGACCTAAACTCCGCATTGGTTACATTCTCACCCAAAGGGTCAATCAGAGCTTGTGGAGGAGCTTCTTGATCCACCTTGTCTTCCTCATTCCTTCTAGAATTAGCCCTTGTTGTAGTCATATCCTATAGACCATCGGGTAAGGATTAGGATAAAGACCTTATATAGTTAAACTCTATAGCATGACTTAGTGTAATGAAGAAGTGAAGTTTCCTAAACATCTCGTAGCCTTCTCATTCATAAATGTGGCGCGCTTCACACTTATGAACAAGACTCTACTTGTCGTGGTTTTGAGACATCCTAGAATCATTCTAAACCTTGTGCTCTGATTACCAAGTTTGTCACAACCCAAGGGTACACCCTAGAAGTAACATGGCATACAAGACCCCGAGAGGCCTCATATAAGCCACTTAGATTTCATAACATAAGATAATAGAAATGATGCAGAAATTTAAAATATTTTCCATACAATCAAAGTATTTTATAAAACGAGCAGAAGTGTATAACACTTTGTCTCAAACCATCTAAAACATGAATGTCTTTGGGACGCAGCTCATACAATAGTTCTAAACATAAAATGAAATACATAAGAACATGGTGGCTATCTCCTCGGATACTATGAGGACTCACCAAAACTTCAATCCTTGCTCTACTATGATCCTAGCCACGGGGATGAAAGTCGATATCGCCGAACCCTACATTTGATAAGAATGTAGGCAAGAGTATGTGTTAGTACAAAATGTACTAAATATGATAGCTAGCATAAGTCATCAACATAGTCATAACATAAACATTAGTCAACATAAGACATAAGCTATAAGCATAAGAGATAACAACATAGTCATAGGCATAATCAATGCACATAGATCATCATAAGGTAGGAGGAACACTTCTCAAGTAACCTCAACTTAACCTTAGCTAGTACTTAGGTAATCCACCTTTAGTCAAACATATTAATGAGGCAACTCTAGAAACAATCCAAGCTAATAATACATCATACAAGAAATTCTCATATTAAAATATACTAACGATACTTTCTTGAAGTAACCTTGATTCATCATAAACATGCTACGTTGATTAGGGACTAGTCCCTCTTTAGCTCTTGCTACTATTCATGGAAAAGTACTTCTTTTCTAGTCCAATACAAAACATTACTCCTGAATTGTTACGATTTACCAATTCAAGGCTATCAAGGAAGAGCATCGCATTATGCTAGACCAAGCTATCATGGAAGACACACTCTCATGCAAGTCCAAACTACTCAAGGAAGGGTACTATTGCTCAATCCAAGCTACCAATGAAATGGTTTGGCCTTACCAAGTCATGCTATCATGCAAGCATTCTATTATGCTAGTTCAAGCTAACCTTTGGAAGGGTACGATTTCTCACTCCAAGGCTATCCATGAGATCTACTACTCAAGCTACCATGCATGGTTTTGTCTTACCAAGTCAATCTTATTCATGAAGGGATCTCATATCACAACTTCAAGGTATCATAATTAAACATGCTTTGATTCATTTTAGGTGAGCAAACCTTTCAACTTAGAATCATTCAATGTGAGGAAATCTTTCACATTCATACATTTATACATTCATAAGGTAGATAATGTGGGTAAAGTCCTTCCACAATAATTTTATCTTCTAATCTACTATTATCATATAAGTTTCCCTCTCATAACCTTAATATTCATAATTCATCATATTAGTTTTACTCTCAAAGCCATAACCTTCAACATTCATAACTACATGCCTCACTCTCAAAGCAATACTTCTTAAAATCATCTCAATGCCTAAATCTCAAGACACTCTAATCACATGATTCTTAAGCAATTCTAATCATATATCATCATATAGGCTCAATCTCAAGCACTGCTAATCATGATTCATCATGTATACTTTAATCTCACTCAATTCATTTCTATATACTCTACTCTCAAGCAATATACTATACATATCATCAATCCTAGAAGATCATCTTTCTAGACATGGATTAGACATATATTAGCAATCTAAATCCTCAATTTCCCCTTCATGGCATAAAACTCATTTACATCAATTTCATCTTTCTAGAAGTGGATTAGACATGGGTACATGTAATTTCATCCTAAAAACATGATTTACTATCAATTCAATCATAAACAATCATAATTCACTCAATTGGATCAATATTCATCATAACCCACAACATTGAAAAAAAACCTAACTTAAATTGGGGAATTCTTCATCAAATTGGGGGAATTCTAGGGGACTTCATGGATGGAAGGGATCCATGGATGAAAAGTTATCATACCTTAGTCACAAAGCCCACAAAAGCTTAAAGATTGGGAAACTTGATCTTGACCTAGCTTCAATCTCTTCCTTCTTCTTCTACCTTCTAGAGAGAGAATATTTGAGAGAGAATTTGGGTTTTCTTTTGGGATTTGAGAGAATGACTTAAAGTGAATAAATTTAGGGGTCTAAATTACTTATATAGGTGTTCTATACTTAAGTAAAATGACACCACTTTGATTTAATTAGAATGGGAAAAGACCCAATTGCCCCTAAAAATAACTTCCAACCCACGACCGACGGACCATCGATCGACCTACGGCCCGTCCTATTCGTTCGTCGATCGTGGTCAGAAGTTGGGTTTTCAGGGCCTCAAAACATGAACCAGACCACGGACTGTGTTCTGACCTACGGTCTGTAAGTCAAGCCAAGGCACCTTCAACTTTCCCAAAGTTGTTTCGTTACCACTTTTTGGATACGAGGTGCTACCCTAGCCCTCTCACTTTGTCCGAATTTAGCCTACTAGATTACGGGGTGTTACACTTTTCTGATCAATTGTGACTTTTCCAAAGGGTTGTGACTTTTCCAAAAGGTTGTGACTTTTTCGATTCGTTGTGACTTTTTTTTGGTAATTAACTATATTTTTATTAATCACCAAATGGTATTTACAACTCATAACAAACTCCATCAAAGTTTATTAACTAAAAAGGAAAAACTCAAAGGATCCACAACTTCATAGAAAGAGAAGTTGTTGAATTCTAGTGCTAATGGCCTTAGGAGCCCTCATACTACACATATAAGCTACGTCTTTAGCAATGTATTCAAAACTTCTACTTTTGCCCGCAAAAACTCTCTGATTCCTTTCTATCCACACTGCATGACTATATTCTGCATACATCAATTTGAAGAATTGGGCAGTGTGAGTGTTGCCTCTGGTTTTCTCAATGATCCAATTCAAGTGTGTGTCCCAAGAATATGTCGTAGACTCCGACCATTTAATCCACATCAACAGCTTCCTCCAAATAGATCTAGTGAACTCACAACATACAAGCAATTGATCTCTAGTTTCAAAATCATGTTGGCACAAAGTACATTACTGGTTTATATCCATCCCCCATGAAGCTAACCAATCACTAGTTGGTAGCTTGTTTTGTATCTGGAGCCACATTGTAACAATGGCCTTTGGTCTTGCAGAGTTGGTGAACATCAGACACTTCCATGGTACTCTAGGTCTGTTTCCAAGCCAACCTATCACTAGTTAAATTGTGACTTTACCGATAAGTTGTGACATTTTCAAAGGATTGTGACTTTTTCGAAAGGTCATGACACAATAACCATTTATTCATCCTATACTTTGTGGGTTATAAATAGATGTGTTTTTCTCATTTTTCAACCATATTTAAAAAAAGTTGCTTTTTTTCTTCTTATATTTTAAAAATTATTGCGATTTATTGTCGTTGAGTAAATTCAAAGTTTAGAAAAATTTGAGGTACCATTATTCTGATGAAGCAAATCATTCAATCCTAAGAGGATATATTCCAAGTACTTTAGGAAAATAATTTTGGTGATATAATAATCGTCTTTTTTTCTACTTATAGTAGTAGGTAATTTCCAATAAATGAAGCTAACGTGAAGTAGTCTAAATTCATTTGGTTTTATAACATTTCTCTTGTGGTGTGTATATATGCTTTTGAATATATTTTATCAATATTACTAAACTGCTCAGGAGTCATAAAATATTGACGAGTTGTTTTGTTGATGAACAAGACATAAGAATGATTATATTTTTCAATGTTATTTATGTGATTGGAATTGTCCGAAAGTTTGCTTCAAAATAGTTACTACTTTGTAAATATCTTCCTTTCGTTTTACTTATTTATTATTTTTTAATATTTATGTAATTTAGTTGGAAAAAATTCATATAATTTATAGTGACGCTGAGTTGACGTGCCTATTAGTTTATTTTTTATTTTTTGTTAATTAAAATTTTTTATTATATATAAACATATAAAGTATTGCATATGGCACGAAAGTATCATCAAATTAATGTGGATATGAAAATATTGTTGTTTGGTGTAAGATAAACATGAGACAATATAGTAGATTGAATATATTCTTATGTTTAATGTTTAACTTTCGAGTGGAAAAAAAAGAAACAAAAATCAGTTAACTATGGAAAGTCAGATTACTATTTTTGATTTATGTATATATTCAATCGAGAAGGCCAATATGAGTATCAACAAAAAGAACATTTTTAGTTTTTTAGTGGAATAAAATCATTTCTAGTTAACTATAGAAAGTCAGATAACTATCTTTCATTTATATATATATTTATATTTATATTATTATATATTTCTATTATATATAAATATGATGAGGAAACGACCAAGGGTATATTGGTCATTTCACACTAATAAAAATACTCCACATACTTCTCGAAGTAACCATTTCTGTACTTTATTTCACCGATAAAGACAAAGACAACTCAAACCTCCATTTTTTTTTCTTCCAAACCTAATTTCTTGGCACCTTCAAGTTCATTTTTTTAGTTCTCTTGTCTTCTCAACAACATCTTCCAAATTGGGGTAATTTATTCTCTCATTTTTGCTTCTTATGCGAAACAATACAGAGAACTCCTTCAGTTCTCCTTCTTAAAACTTTCAAGAAAACTTTTAGCTCTCTTTTAAGGTATGATTCTCTCTCAATTTTTGCTCAAATCAGCTTCTTTTAACACTTCTATAGTTTGCACAAAGCAAAATGGTTACGTCGTCACTTAGTTAAGACCGACTCAGTATGAATTTTGTAGAAACGAAGAACTCTCTATGTAAAGGCTTGAGTTCTTCTGGTTCCAGAAATATCATACTGAGAATCGACTCAAAAGATTGTTCTCATCTTCTCATATGTTGCGATTCCAGGTCAGTTCTCTTAATCTTTGCCCTTATGGTTCTCAATCTCAAAGCTTTCAAAAAACTTATTCTTTCAGTTCTCTTCCTTTTCACTAGTGAGTGTTCCAAATCAATTAAGATCCTGAATAAAGTAATATTCAAGGTAAGTATTCATGGAATTGGGTATATTCCTTCTTCCTCCTGAATTTCATAGACCATATTTCCTGTTTCACCGTCAATAACTCTAGAATGTATGAATAGCAGACAGAGACGTATCTTATATTCTTGAAATTTCTGGTAGAAGAGTTAGAGAGCCTGGGAGAACTTTCTCTGACGTGCGTATCAATTCTTTGATAGCTTTGGGTTTTCAATAGTTCTTTCTTGTGATTAATTAAATGTTCATATTGCTCCATCGAGGTTCATATTGTTGTTTCAATTGGTTGAATGAACCGTGGCCTACTTTGTGTTAGCTATCTACACCAACACACCTCTGAAAAAATACACACATAACCCATAGGCAACACAAACATGCTCATTGACCTTTCCCCCCAACACCTTACAATTGAGATAAATGATTAGGATAAATAACTGATGTATTGTTTATTGTAGCCACATCAAATTTAAAACTCTCTGTGTATGTCGTAACTGGAAGCTAGCAGTATCTTTTGATGACATACTATCCTAAATTACTCCTACATTTATACAGTTTGCTATTGGAAGTCACTTGCGCTATGAAATATGAAGTTTTTAGCTTTAATCTATCACTTGTTTTGTTGTTTTAAGTTATTTTTTAGTTTATTGCACTGAGAGTTGCTTACATTTTGAAAAATGTTGTTCTTAAGCTCTCATCAATTATTTACTTGGCGTTCACTTTGTGAGTGCAGATTCATTGAGAAATGTCAACAAGATATATTTGAAATAGCTACTACGACATCGCGGTAAGGCATCAAATAATGACACTTGAATTTACCTGAATTACTCACCAAATCAATAAGATCCTGACAAACTTTATACAAATTTTTATTTATTTCAGTTGAAGTTGTGTACAAATTTGCAATTAACATGAGGGTCTATCTATTAAATTTTTTCCTAGATGAAACATAAGTATCTTTTAATGTTAATTTATAGCTCTCTGATATTTATTTTTGCACTCAATTTTAGACTTCTTTAGTTGACGATTGGTGTAGGTATTTCAAAACATTTCTTTCTACTATATTAGAAGAGCCACTTTAAGATTGGTATCAACATGTATGCTTGAAGGCAATATATTCTGATTTAGGGGTAATTCAGACTTTTTCATGCTAGATAAATTTCAACGTGTCATTCAATGAAAATTCAAGAGCCACCACATCAATATATGTGGCCTCTGTCCGAAAACTTCTGCACTCTTCCTCATCATCTTTGCTTTTCTTTTTTGTGCCTTTCATTGGTTTCTTTCCAACATTTCTCTATTTGGTTATAACTGATCTCTACTTTTCAATTACATTGTTGTTCGTTGAAATTGAGAATGTGTTTACGGAAACAAAATAATATAAAAAAAAAATTATGAATTGGAAATAAAAATTTATAGATTTCATTTTCTCAGTTTTCAATGAAAGATTGGAGATAGTCAATTTGGAGGAATCCATGTATCTTTATCCTGGTAACTATTTTTATTATTCACAACCTTTTATTGAGTGTTTCTTCTTTTATTTCTACTATATTAGTAATAAGGTTATAGATTTTTTTCTTATATTGTCTGAATTTTCCCCCTTCCATCATGCCGTTCCCTTAATATGTTTACTATTGCCTCTTCTTCCATCGGACAAACTTTCTTTCTCGGTACACCTGTGTTTGTGTCCATGAAGATATGTGGTAGTCATTTTAAGTGCAACTCTCCATTTAAGGTATTTTGTGGCTATTTGATTTGGCATTTCAAGTGGAATTCTTAGTAGTGAGACGTCGTTGATCTAACTAGAGATGGAGCTTATAAATATTTATTAACTTGTGATTGAATTATGAATAACGGGATAACTATATTTATGTTTTTGGTTCATCAGTTCTGCATTTTATTGTAATGGCATGAAATTTACTATAAGTTCTTTATATATTACTAATCGGCCAAAACCGTTATTAAATCATAGTTGTATCTTAGAAGTGTGGTTTTCTTAAAAGTTCTTATATATGTAAGTTCAATAATCAATATGTATGTTATGTTATGTCAGTATACATTTCCTTAAAGAAAATTTTCACTTTGTTAAAGTTATACTCTGAAATTATATTTTGCTCATTCGACTTTGATGATCAAATACTTGGGATATTCAATGTCATGGTATTTTACACGATGAAAATGTACATTGATATTCCTTTATTCATTGGACGTGTGGGGTGTATGATTGTATAATTTAATCATATATGATTTATATGATTTCTTAATTTCTTATTACACTCTGTCGGGCCCGTGCTTGCACGGGTAGCATGTATCTAGCATGTATCTAGCATATATATATATATATATATATATATATATATATATATATATATATAT
>JAJOOS010016671.1:0-22241 GCA_029582725.1 Solanum chiquidenum
GGGTCTAAACGACGTATCTTAGGGGTTAAACGAAATAGGAAAAGACCAAAAGACCCCTGACTTAATTGCTGTCGGAGTGATCGACGGATTGGACTGACAGGCCGTCAATCAATCGACGGTCCGTCGATTGGGTCCGTCGATCGAGTCTGCCCGACAGGGCTTCACTAAAACGAGCATAACTTTTAACTCGGAGGTCGGTTTTAGCAAACTAGGTGGCGTTGGAAAGAGGATTCAATTATCTATCATATCATAGGTTATGGGACACATAATTCCTTTTGTGCTAAAAGTTATGACCATCTGAAGTTGACCCATCAACAATTTTCAGCTAACTGGATGTTGACTCTCATCTACGGTCAGACCTACGGACTGTAGATCGATTAACAGTCCGTGCTGGTCAACCGTCAATCGGGACTGAAGCTGGGCTTTAGAAGCATCGATCCACGGACACGAACTACGGTCCGTGACTTGATCTACGGACCGTAAGTCCGGCAGTGGGTCAACACTTAGCCAAATTTTCTTACTGAGTTCTGGGGAAGTTTTCTGTCATGAACCACGGACCTGCAGGATGGACCGTGAGTCCATCAACGGTCCGTGGATGGTGTCCGTGAGTGCCACCTGTAACACCAGAAATCTGAAATGTCTATTTTCGGATACGGGGTGTTACAACAGACTTTTCTACTTGAGTCTCCACCTCAAAGCTCTCTCGATGCTTAATCTAAATCCCAACAGAATAGAGAAAAATCAAATATCATTATAACATAGGAAATGCAATGATCAATTCTAATCCACATGTTAAATATCAAAACATAGAATAGCTCTTTAAATTACAATTCAAGCATAGGTGAGAAAATCTTTCACCAATGTGAATCCACATGTGAGAAAAACCTTTCACAATCATGATCATATTTGTATATGAGAAAACTCTTACAACAAAATTTATACTTTCATCTAAAATCATCCTAGTATCATAAACATCATTTTCATAAGCATGCATAATCCTTCAAAATTAATAGCTCATGGGTTCATGGGTTCTTCATAGGTTCATAGTTGAAAAATCATGAATCATGCATGAGTCCATATGGTTTTAACTAAATATCATGTAATTAGTTAAACCATGCAATGGAAGATCAAAACAACAATTTGAATCATAATTGGATGAAATTCCATGGAAAATTAAGAAGAACCCTAATTTGACCGATTGGATTTGAATTGAGAAATTGAAAACCTTGGGGACCCTATGGAGGAATGGACTCCATGGTTGAATACCCACATACCTTGCTACTCAAAGACCAAGATTAATGGTGAATTGAAGACCTTGAAGTGAAGCCTAACTTCTTCTTCTTCCTTGGGTTAAGAGGGAATTTAGGAGAATGAATTTTGTTGAGTTATTGGGAAATAGGAGAATGTGTTTAAAGTGGGTAGATTTAGGACTTAAAGTCTTTATATAGGGCTTTGTATGAAGGCCAAAATGACATAGAATAGGCTTAAAATATACAAGGAAAGTAACCAAAAACCCCTAAGAAATAACCACCGAGCTGGTCTACGGGTCAGACGTACGAATCATAGAACTTTCTCTGGTCCGTACTGGTCAACCTTAGACCAAGTACTAGGACCTTCGTATTTACCCAATTTTGATAGAAAACTTCTACGGTCCGTAGGACTTCCTCTGGTCCGTAGACTCTAATAGTAGAACTCAACTTGAACCCCAAAATTTCACTAAGTCTAGATTTCTTCTACGGAACACATCTATGACATGTAGACCATACAACTAACTGGTCAACCATAAGATGAGGTACTCGACTTTATTTATATTTTTAAAATCCCCTTTCTACAAGACTGGTTTATGTCCCAAAAAAACTTTCTACGAACCGTAGACTTGTCTTGTAAACCTGAACTAGTAGCCAAAAATTATGAAATCTATTTCCTTTACTTGATCTTAGGCATATTTATATGCCTAGAATGCTAATTATGCCCGCATCTACGCCTAGTTTCAATGTAAAATGTATTTGTTTGTAGTCTTATCGAATCATTTGCTTATTTATGAGCTAACCAACATGATTAGTTGTGTAGGTACGCTTAATGGGAGAAACGAGCATAAAAAGGGATAAAGGAAGAAATCTGAAGATTCGAGTCAAAAGAGAACAACGAAGAAGCTGAGGAAAATGCACCAAGGCATTTAGGTGTTCTCTCCGCGTCGCATGGAGGAATACAAGTTTTGGGTTGCAAAATCAATTCTGAGGCAGAATGCCTCGTGCTGCTCGCACGTCGCGTAGAAGTCAAAAGTAGCTTGAATTCGGAATTTGGATGGCATCGCGCGTCGCGCACTTGAGTACCAGATTTGGCCGTTTCGACTTCAGTATAAATATGGTTTTATTTCATTTAATTAGGCATCTTTTTCTTAGGGTTTGAAAGCTAGACAATTTGGAAGAGAGTTTTCTTCAGAGTTAGGGTTATTTCTCAAACTCTTTTCCTTTCAAATCGTTTAATTATACTATATTTTTTGCTAATGTTATTGAAACAACACCATTGTTTGCCATATTCGACCCTTTTTGACTGCTCTAATCACAATATATTTATACACTTTCATGATATCATTGATATATGCTTCAATACGTTAGTGAAACCTCCATGATACGATCACATTATATATATATACTAATATGGTATCATTGAGATTTGCTTCAATCTGTAATGATACCAGCCACAGTATATCTATATATATTCATGGTATAATTGATGTGTCTTTCAATCATTTAGTGATACCTCCATGATACCATCATATATTGACATAGTATCATTAAATATTGTTTCATATAATTAGTAACACTTCTCACATCATGTATGATACCATTAGAATATTTGAATATACTATTTCGGTAGCACAAGAGTTTTATTTCTTCGTTCATTCACAATACTACTCATTTATTAATAATACTTTAACAGTATATACATATATCGTTATGGTATCATTAATGTTTCATACATTCATTCATATACAACCAACATATATAATGTCTTGGTATTATCAACTAATAAACAGTCTTTCAAGGGAGGAACTCATATTTATCAATGATATCATCATAACTATCACATACAAACATGGTATCATTAAGGACTATTTTATAGAATTTGTAACACTCTTCAGATCAAGTATGATACCATCATTATATAAGTATACTATTGTGGTAGCACGAAGGTATCATTCATTCATTTATTTACAAACTAATAGTTCCTTAATGAATCCATAATATTATGAGTAGTCCTTCAACGGAGGAACTCGTAGTTTCTCAATAAAACCATCACAAAATAACATATACTGGCATGTTATGATTAGGAATTGTTTCATATAATCAGTACCATTCCTCAAATTATGTATGATACCATCACAACATATCTATATATGTTCATGGTTAATTGAGGTTTACTCTAGTCCTTCGATGAAACCTTCACGATACTATGACAATACATCTATATACTTTCATTGTATCATTGATTTTTACTTCAATTTTTCAATGAAACTTTCATATGTCATAAAAATACATCTATTTATTATCATGGTTTCATTCATGAGGATTGCTTCAATCCTGTTTTGCGACCTTCATGAAGTCGCTGCATTATAGTTATGCACATACTTTTATGGTATCATTGAGGTTTGCTTAAGTCCCCAATAAAACCAATCACAATATATTTATATACTCTCATGGTATCATAAAGGTTTGATCTAGTCCTTTAATGAGACATTCCTTAGTCATGATTAATTATTTATTATTGTGATTTATTTATTTATTTATTTTTATTAATCTAAAAATAATTAAATAATAATAATTTTATATTTTTCTATCTTAGATTTTGATAAGCAAGCTAGTTGACTATGCTATTTTTCTAATTTATTTATTATGGTAGTTTAGTTATTTTGTTATATTTTTAATTAATCTAAAATTAGATCATTAATATTTGAAATTCTTATATTAATATTATTTTCTTAAAAAGGTAAAAATATCTATAAAGAGAATAAATTAAAGAAGCTAAACTAACAAAAAAAGAAGAAAGAAAGAATAATAAAAATATTATCAAATGATATCTCTAATAAGGGATAAAATGAAAACAAATGAGAAAAAATAGTAAAATATAGAAAATGAAAAAAAAGGTAAACAAATAAAAAAATAAAAATAATGAAAATGTTACCAAATGGCATCTCTAATAAACGGTAATATTAATAAAACAATAAAAATCATAAATGAGAAAAGAATAAAAGAGAGAAATAAATAATAAATATAAGAAAAGAACAAAAGTAATTTATTTTATTTTCTTTGAAATGTAAAAAATATAGAAAGAGAGAAAAAAATTAAAAGAAGATAAACTAACCAAGAAAGAAAGAATAAAAATATTATCAAATAGTATTTCTAATAATAGATAAAAATAAAAAAAAATAAAAAAAATAAAAATACAAAAAAAAATAAAAATAATAAATGAGAAAGAACAAATATAATTAATGATAGGACAAAAACAAAAATAATTAATAATAAGACAAAATACTTGACCAAAGTGAAGTGAATTTAAATATAAATAGGAGTGGGACGAAATTAGGCTTAAACTAAAAGGGGTATGAACTGTAATTTCTTTCTGACAGAATGACATTCCTAAATTACTTTAGATTTGACTATAAATTTATAATTCTTGAAAAGTATAATAGGCAAATGACTATAATTAATCATAAGGGTATATTAGGATCTAAGTGTAAAATTATCCATTGATTTTATAAAGTGGACAAATATTGTTGAATATCTATTTTTAGTATAGTAAACAAGTATTGATAGACCAATGGAGTAATTCTAAATTATGTATTTTTGTTGTCTTTTTTGTTTGGGTGGTGAGGTGAACAATTCTATTGGAGAATACGTGGCATTTAAATATGTTTTTTTTTTTAGAATTGAAAGAAGTGGATAAAATTTGAGAAAGTTTGGAGCCACAAGTGAGATAAAGAGATTGTAGAGTAGAGAATGTTGGGTAGATGATGGCTGCAAGGATAACATTCCAGCCACCGGAGTTCACCAAAAAACACCATAAACCCCTGATTTCTCTTACTAAAAGAATACCAACTTGTATATGTTGCACAACCACAACAAAACCTGAAATTGAACTAGAGTTCATTGGGGTACGTACATGCACAAGAATATTTAGGCCTTTCAACTTGTTTGTTTTGTTAATCAATATTACTTTGTTGCAGCCAAAACCAGATGAAAATGGCAACTACCCTATGGATAAAACAAAAGCAGCTAGTGGTGAGAAGCTGCTGAGGAACATCATGTCAGAGAATAAGATAGAGTTGTATGCTGCATATGTGAGTGACTTCACTTTTATTTTCTTCTTTTACTTTAATCTCACTCTATTACTAATTCATATCTGCAAATACAAAAACTAAATTTCATTTCATGAGTCCACGTTAAAATTATAACTTGGAATTGGCCGATCGACAAAAGTAAAGTAAAGAGACGAATAAAAACTCTATCATACAAATATCTTTTTTTTCCTAAGTAAAAGTTGCAGGCAGAGCATAAGTTGTGTGTCTGGACAACACATTAAGTCGGAAGACAACATTAGAACCAATTCAATTTCAGAACCAAGCTAAAAATAAGAACCCGACTGCTGACATTATAAAACCAAACAGTTACCATGTGCAGCTACTCCTAATTTTCTTATTGAGATACGACACGACATGGTAACAAGTAACATGTTCAATTATTCCTAATTTTTTCATTGAGCCTAAAGCAGGAGATGGTGACTATCAGTTCTCACAAACGCTAGGACCATAAAAAAGAATTAGTTGTATGTTCAATTTCTACTGTAAATTTGTTAGAAAAATTATTGAATATAAGCTTGGAGGGGACAGCAAATCAACCCTTACCGAGAAGGTTCAAATCTTGAGATATGAATTTGCAAGTTACAGATAAGAAGTTGTAAACAAAGGCTAAGATCGATCAACAAGCAGCCTATTACAACACTTGCAAGTATTTAAAAGTATAATCAATTCAGGTGTGGTGTAAGTGATATATGTGAAGAAAAATGATTAGAACGATGAGAAAGCTCTAGGGAGTGAGGACAATGATAAAAGATCTGCAAAAGCAAATTATGGAGAGTTTAACAAATACAAGGGCACACTGAATCTTCAGAATTGAAATAAAAATAACTATCTTAAAGGAGGAGGATCTAGCTTTAGGGAATATAAGACAACTTTTAACAGATTCCTACCTTCAGTTAAAATATGTCTCCGCTCACACCTGAATGACTTATCTCCTTAAAATTGTTTCTCAGACTTACTCTTTCGTTGGCCATTTCTAATAATTGGTATGGATAGAGTAATAGAATTTAATCAAAATTTCTGCCTCCTATCGAAGACAACATATACCACTACCAACATGAAGGAAACCAACTCCGGGAAAAAGCCCCTATTGTAAGAGGCTGGTGAGATCTGAATCATTAATTTCTGTCTCCTATCAAAGACAACATATACCATTACCAACACGCGGATGTATAACCTACTTCATTGGAAGAGTTCTATCCCTCAACAGGAGCAAGAAAGGACTGGTTAGGCCTCTTCTATTCCGTTCTTTTTTTCGTAGTGCATTGGACACTTAGCTTATCCTTATCTCGTTGACATAGTTATCTGAAGCACCCCATAGTGTTGATTACAAATCAACTTTTTCTTTCTCTAAGCTGTAGAAAAACTATTCATATCACCTTATTATAACTGGTCTCTCATGGTTTAACGAATAAGAAGACTAATATGATATGTTTTTTACCAATTGGCTAGCCTCTTGTTCTTATCAAATATAAACACGACAATAGTCTAATGTATAAAGTAATTCATGCCATGTTTCCATGATAAAACACCAGCCTTTACTACTTTAGAATCTTCCTAAGAAATTATAATGTAGTAACAGCCATTTTAGATATTAAACATGAAAAGATGCATTCATAAGTACACAAGCACAAAGGATACTTAATGCCTATGCTTCTTCATGGGTTTATAACTGCTTTAAAGAATAGGAAGGAATATATACTTGAGATAAAAGGCGTGAAGATTAATTGATTGTGTAGGAGGGACACAGTGTGCGACATGAGATTTACAACTAATGAAACACATAACTTATAAATCATGTGGATCAACTGTTAAGACTATGAAACAAAATTATGAATTAATCGTTGTCTAATTTAGAATCTTCACCAGACAATCAAAATAGGAGCATGATTTTGGAATCGTTTTAGTAATATAAATATTAATATTCCCATCTATGGTACTGTAATTCAGAGCACTGCTACAGAAGTAACAGAGAAGGTTTCAACTTTCTAGCAAAAATTGTAGTACATCAAATTATTTGCTCTATGTATTTGTGGTTCAAAATGGATCTGTTATTTGGCAAACTACACATCAATAAACTATTACGGTTTGCATAAGAATATGTTATAGCAAAGAAAGTAATGGGTTGAAATTTGAACATATAGGAAATATAATGCTATGGAATTTCAAGCAAATAAAATATTCAATCTGTATGTTTTATTGTTGCACCTGTTTTTGATCTTGAACAGTACTGCGTCTACCTTTTGGCAGGGAAAGGTGATGAATTGTGGAGGCGGTGGAAGCTGTGGTACTTGTATTGTGGAGGTATAAGTCTGTTGTTAGTAATCAGACATAATCAGCATTCTTTAGAAATTCTTTTTTCTTTTCACTAGACATTGAAATATGAAATATATCAACAGTTGCTAGCAGTATAGCGACCATTTTACACACATTCATTAACTTGTAGTAACCTACATAAACCATATCTTTGCTTAGAGTTACAACTTCGACACACTGTAAGTACAACGATAAACAACATTCAGGGGAGGGAAATATATAGAACTTCCATTGAAGTGTCACTTCTTCTTCTTCTTCTAAGAGAAGTTGGTATCGACTCCCAACAATTCCGGACCTTCAAGTTGAGGATTATGCTCAAAGTTGTTCAGTAAATATGCTCGAATGGACCAGAAGTGGGAATTGTAAATCGAGATATCCACAACTTTCAGCTAGAAACGTTCTCTTGGGATTGGTCCTGTTAGCTTGTTAGAATTTTTTTTCTGTGGATGACATACATTTAGGAAAGTTCACTGATTACATAAGTATCTAAACAAAATTATTTGCTGGTTCTATTGGTTGAGACTTAGCATTTTACGCTTTTTCTCTTACATCTTAGATGGATAGTGCATCAATCTATACTGCAGCACATTTTAATTAGATGTTAGAATAAAATTGGTCCATACATCACGATTTGACGTATCTGCTGCTGAACGGTTGGTAGTGAGCTTAGATGTTACCTTATAATAGCTGGCTAAACTTGTTAGTCTTAGAGATATTAACGGTATAACTTCCCATATTTGTTCCCTTTTTCTATGATGCATACCAAATTTCTTCCTTGTGACAGATTATACAAGGAAAGGATGTACTGAATGAGAGAACAAATACAGAACTCCGGTACCTAAAGAAGGTATGGGATCTACAAGCCTCTGCTTTTAACTTCTCTGCTGTCACATTGTTAACTTTTCTGATTTGTACGTTATAACACCTAGTTGTTACCAATTTAGAGTAAAAACTCTCTGTTGTTGTGAAGATAATGGTTAATAATACATATTGTGCAGAGTTGCTCATTCAGTTTTCATAATTGTGCAGAAACCTGAGTCATGGAGATTGGCTTGCCAAACTATAGTTGGAAATAAGGAAAACTCTGGGAAGGTATCAAAATTATATATTTAGCCAACAATTTATTATACTATGAAATGTAGTTGAGTCCAAGAAACAAGTATAAATGAACCGTTGTCTCATAAGGTACTGGTGTTCCTATAATATGTGCAGGTAGTGGTACAGAGGTTTCCTCAATGGAAGAAGTGATGCTAGATGAACTGTGAACAGAGAGAGTATAAATCTCCGGAAACTAGGTAAATCACCCACGCTGGTGAACTACCTAAATAAGCTTATTCATGACTATTCGATTTTGTTTTCAAGTGAGTACACTGTCAAGAATATTTTATTATCCAAAGATGAATTGTAATAGTTTTTTAGTCCTACAACCAAAAAGATTTAATTCTAACTCTTAATACATTTGATTATTAATTCTTCGTTTTACTCTTAACTTTTTCATTATCTTAGACGTGAATCTACAGATAATAGATCCATTTAAAGAGAATACGATATTTTTTTATTTATCTGTTCAAAAATAAATATAAACATTTTATTCATCAATTTCGGGTAATTTCTCTTATACAAGGTGTCTGCATACACAATACAAATGTTATGTATCTTATTGAATTAGTTGTGTACTTGATAAATGACTTGACGTATCCGGGCGCTTCATCCAATACTAAGCGTTCACGGTCGTTCAATAGTAATAGAATCCAACTAGTGAGTTGGGGTCGAGTCCCAAGGGAGTGGTTTGTAATTGAGAATCAATAGAAAAGCAAAAATGTGTTCAAGTTAATCATAGCTATAGACATTTACGAAGAAAAACATGATAAATTAAAGGGTGACACAAGTGTCAATTATCAAAGGGGTTTTTGTAAGCAACTATCAACTAAAATGACAACTAAAACGAAAATGCAAATATGGAGACGGGATTCTTGGGATGTGATAGGAATATGGGCTAGAATACACAACCGGGTAAATGCTATTGATAGTAACTTGCTGCAAATTGGTAACTAGGCTAGACTTTAGTGGGGGTAAATTTTCTCTTGAACAATTTACCCCGAATCAAATCGGTTTCTCTCGAACACCGATAAGAGGCAATGAAGCACAGCCTTCACCTTAGTCCATTCACTCTCTCGAATTGAAGGTGTGGGGGAGGGTTTAGGATTCACTCTCTCGAGCTGAACCCACGACAACCCAATAACCACGGACTATCGATTCAATAGTTTTGGTTTTAAAACTTCTCTCTCGAGCAAGTCAAAACACAAAGATAAAATTGTATTTGCAACTACAACCCCATTTAATTCAAACACAACTACTGAACGAAATCACCTCTAAATAACGAATAAACAATCAATTAGCAATACCCAACAGTAAATTCAACCCATATTCACAAAATCACACCCCAAGATTTGGGGTTTTAGCTAGACATAATAAAGTGATAGAAATAGATACCAAAAAGTATTTCCATCAAATGGGTATGATAAATATTGTCTTTACACACGTCAAGGATGAAGAATTTTCAATACCCACTTTCAATTGCTTAGAAAATGGAAATCTTCAACTCTTCAAAGCTAAGGAAAATTGTCTCTAAAAACTAAGTTCTAAAATTGAGTAATTCAAAAAACTGGTTTCTAAAATGTAAAACTTGATGATAAACTAAAAATTCAAACATGTATTTATAGTTGTCAAAAAGTGTGTTGCGAAGGATCACTCGGCGCAGTTAGTCGGGATCGGCGATCTACTCGTCGATCTGCCTTTTGGTCTAATTCATCGCCTTTCTGCATTGTCCTTCAACAACTTCAAGCTCTGTAACTCTGGGCGATATGGCACTGCCTCGCGGAACCATTCGACGACTCGCCGACTTCTCCTTTCGATCGCCTATTTGATTTTTGTTCTTCAAGGCTTGGCACACTGTTTCTAATGTTTTTAGTTTTTTTATGTTGTACATAGTGTGTGGGTGATAACGCTCAACTACCCTTCATCCAATACTAAGTGTAGGCGATTGAAATCTAGTATAAACCTAATGAAGAGTTGAGATCGATCCCACAGGGAGTGATACGGTAGAGAATTCAATTACGAAGTGAAAGACATTTTCTAATCGGTTGTAGGAATAGAATTATCGAAATCATTAAATTAAATCTAAGGAGTTCACAACAAATGTCAAATGGGGGGGATAAGGTTTGTGAATTAATAACTATTAGAACTGGGGAGTGATCAAGTAGAAAGGGATACTTGGGGATGTGATCGATTAATTGCCAATTTTGCTATATGGGTGATTACTAATTACCAAAAGTTGCTGAATCTTAGTGGGTAAGCTAGGCTTTAGATGCAATAGCCATCTCTCGATCAACTATCACGAATCAAGTGAGTTCTCTCGAACCTCAACAAAAATCACGCTATAAACAACCCAAAACCTAAATTTATCTACTCTCTCGAGCAAGATAGGTAGGATCGAATTAGGATTAACTCTCTCGAGTTGAACCCACAACAACCCAATCACTACAATCATCAATTGATAACCTTAATTCTAAACCATCTTTCTCAAGCAAGCATAGAATACTAGACTAGAACTGCATTTGCAACTATAATTCATGAGTTAATACACAATTACCAATCGAACCCACTTCAAAATAATAATAAAATCAGTAATTACTAACACCCATAAGCTAATTAATACAAATAATCACATAATCACACTCCTAAGAATGGGTGTTTTAGCCACACATCATAAAAAGTAAGAAATTAATACCAACTATGTTCTCCATAAGCTAGGTGGTACTATCTAAATCTTTACATTGCTCCAATTTAGCTTCAAATGAAAACCCAACGAAAATCTACTAGAAAACTCTTGAAAACTAAGAAAAGCAATGTTTCAATCAAAAGCTCCGAGTCTATCAATGGAAGGATCTCCTTTTCTCTTTTTGAAAAGTAATTTATACGTTCCAGATTTTGGTCGAGATCACTCGTTGGAGTTCGTCAAGCATCGCTGACCAAGTCGGTGATGTGATAATTGCTCTTCTCCATCGTTGTTTTGTCTTAACTCTTCATCCTTCGGGTCCAGTAACTTTAGGTGATCAAATTCTTTGTCGCTGATCCATTCGGCGGTTCGCCGAAGGTCCAATTCCATCGCCAAGTTGGCTTCTCCCAGGGCTGGCACGTTGGAACATTTGGTGAGTTGAAGTGCTACTCGGTGATTCGCCGAGTGGCTTTGGCGATTATCAGATTTCACTATATTCAGCCTTTTTCATCTTTTTCGCTCATTTTTACCCGATAATCTCCATGCCTTGATCTTTTGCCTTTATATCTACAAATTAACATTTAAACATCAGTTTAGAGCACAAATAGGCATCATATTATTAACAAGCCCTAAATGAGTCAAAATCCTAGACTCATCAGTGGGTTACGTCCTAACCACTTCTTCTGATGTAATGTATTAGTTTATCAAGTCTATGATTAGAGTTCCATGCTTATTTCAAACTTCCTTATGATATAAGCTTTCCTACTTGAATTTCTTATATTTTCTATTATATTGTGTCGTATGTATGTCAAGTGGGTTGTGTAGGGCCTCTTGGGATCTTCACTAGGATAAATCATCCAAAGTTTCATAGGTCAAAAGTGGATAAGGATCCTCAAGAGTTCATTGATGATGTATATAAGATAGTTGGAATTATGAGAGTGTCAACCGTGGAAAAAGAGGAATTGTCCACTTATCAACTCAAAGGTGTTGCTCGAGTTTGGTTCAACCAATGGAAGGAATAGAAGGCTACTAATGTGGGTCCTCTTGATTGGGAAAATTTAAAGGGGATTTTCTTTATCAATTCTTTCCTCTTGTGATGAGATAAGCGAAGGTTCTTGAATTTATTCTTTCCTCTTGGCTATGTATGCTCTCTATGGAAAGGATGAGTAAGTTTGTGTCGGGTGTTTCCGATTTTGTTGTCAAATAATGCCAAACCGCCATATTGATTAAGTATATGGATATCTCCCGTTTGATGATTCATTCCCTAAAAAATTGAAGAGGGAAATCTCAAGGAAAGGGCAAGAGAGTTCAAGAGGCAAGGACCGATGATACTGAATTTTCCCATTCTAGATCCGGTAGACACGGACTTCTTCAATTCTAGCAAAAAATTTCTAGACAAGGTTCTTCCAATGCTCCGACCTCTAAGTTCAACAAGGATGCAACGTCTAACCATAAACCTCAAGGAGGTAATAGTGGTGGATATTTTATAACACATAGCATTAGGTGTGGCAAGAAACATGATGGAAAATGTTTAACATGTATGAATAGTTGCTTTGGTTATGGAAAGAGTGGTCACAAAGTGAAGGATTGTCTATTGCAAGCTAGTAAGGATAAAGATGGTAGAAAATCTCATCCTAGTGGTTTCAGTTTGAGTTCTCCTTGTTAGAATAGATTTTAAGCTCATCAGACTCGATAGGATCATGAGGGTTCTCCAGATATTCTGACTGCTGTGCTGAAAGTCATTCATTTTGATGTGTAATTGTTAGTTGATTCGGGTGCTACATTATCATTTATTACTCCTTATGTGTCCTTGAGATTTGATATAGGTCCTAAAGTCCTTTCTAATCCCTTTCATGTTTCCACTCTCGTTCCTGATTCTATTATTTCTAAGAAAGTTTATAGAAATTATCCTATTTCCGTTTCTCATAGAGTCACTCATGTTGATCTTGTACAACTTGATATATGAGATTTTGATATTATTCTTGAGGTGGATTGGTTTCATGCATGTTATGCTTCCATAGATTGTAGGACCCGATTGGTGACATTCAAGGTTCTGAACGAACCTATCATGTCATGCGAAAGGGGAAATTATGATCTTAAGGGTCAGTTCTTAACTTGCCTAAAGGCTAGGAAAATGATTTCTAAGGGTTGCATTTATCATCTTTTTTGGGTTAGGGATACAGATTTCGAAACACCTACTCTTGAATAAGTTTCACTTGTAAAAGAGTGTACAGAAGTGTTCCCCAATAATCTTCCTAGTATTCCTCCCGAAAGGGAAATAGACTTCGGTATTGACCTTCTCCCAAATACGGAGCCTATCATTTATTCCATCCTTTCATATGGCCTCGAAAGAATTTAAGGAGTTAAATGACCAATTGAAGTATTTTTTTAGATAAGGGT
Organism: Solanum chiquidenum; assembly: GCA_029582725.1. Classification (NCBI taxonomy): domain Eukaryota; kingdom Viridiplantae; phylum Streptophyta; class Magnoliopsida; order Solanales; family Solanaceae; genus Solanum; species Solanum chiquidenum. Next base: position 13,854 of record JAJOOS010016671.1, read on the forward strand.
TTTATTAGATTGAGTATCTCTCTATGGGGTTCTCTGTTATTGTTTGTTAGAAAGAAGAATGGTTCCCCCCGAATGTGCACTGACTATCAACAATTGAATAAGGTTACCATAGAGAATAAGTATATTATTGTAACACCCCGTACGAAACTAGTAAGACCTAACTAAGGCCTGACTAAATCTAGTAGGTTGAACTAGAGCCTCACATGTTAGTTTTATAGTTGGAAACTTGTTTAAATGATGAAAATGGCTATTGAAGTTAGTTTGGTGACTTTAGAGGTCAAACATCAAGAAACGACCATAACATCCGGAAAACTAGTCATTTGAACTAGTGAGTTGTAAGGGTCTTGTCGTTGAAGTTTTGAGGGTGAAAACTTGTAGAAAAGACTCTCACACTAAGATGGGCATGTTTAGGGGTTAAACGTCCGGGTACGACTCCCCCAAGGACCCTTCCTCCCAAGGGGCCCTTGAGGAGGAGCCCAACATCTGCCCAAAAGCTGTCAAAACAGCTTCACCTACGAGACCCAAACTACGGCCCGTAGACTGGTCTATGGATCGTAAGTCTTGGTCGTAGCTTGGGACTTAGCTTGGGGGAGTTTAGCTCCCCAAAGTGTAGTCTCTGAATGGAACTACGGAGGGACAGAACGAGCCGTAACTCCACCTACGGTCCGTAGGTGGAGGGCGTAGATGCTGCCAATTTTATGAAGTTTTTAGTTAAGTTGGGGGTTAATGTTTTAATTAGTTGTAAAGTAGGGATTAAGTGAGGTAGGTTAAGTGTTTAATTAATGGACTGTATAAGCTAATAAGACCCTAAACTAATCCATTAATTCACCACAACTTAAGACCCCCAAATCTAACTCAATTTCTTTTCCCACCAAAACTTCTCCTCTCTAGAACCCCCATTGAAGACCAAAGAAGGAGATCAACTAGGGCTTGAAGATGGAGGATTTTCACACGAAATTCATAGGGTTTAACTAAGGTATGGTTGCTCTTCACTCTTGGGATCCCTTTCCCCAAGAGGTCCTTCCAATGAAGGTTTTCAAAATTCCCCAAATTGTAGATTTCAATCCAAAAACGTGGGTCTTCTTTCTAAATGTTGAATTGTTGTTATAAACTGATTTTTATTGATGATATATGAACAATTATGGATGAATTCATGTAGTGTTGGTGATTTTTGAAGAATCCCCCATGAGACCCATGTTTCCCCTTCTTTCTCCAATTCTAACCCTAGTTGTGTTGAATAGTGATTGAAGGTTATGAATTGAATGTGATGCTATGTAATTCATGTTTGTAAGATGATATCACCCTAAATTATGTATGATTACTATGGAATTAGGGTTACGTCTTGAATGGGGCCTTCAAGGCTATGAGGAGATGATATCAATGTGATTCTTTATGTATTGTTGAATGTACTTGCTTAATTCATTTATGATGAAGTTGGATGATGGTTCCCTCTTCCCTCTAACCCTAGTTGGTAATTGAGCATGTTATGATGAGATGCAATGCAAGTATGAATGTTGTGAGATGTTGGTATTATTGTTGTTATGTTGAATTGAAGGTAATTCTTATTAACACAATATGAACATGCTATGAGTAAAGGTGTTTTATGTGAAAGGATTTCTCACACATGTACACACACACATGAATGAATGAAGCTATTGCTAATGTAATGAATGTGAGTCTCTTGAAAGGCTTCCTCAATTGTACTCTAAACTAGTCTATGTTATGCATGGTATGATAATGTGAAAAGTCATTCTCACATGATGAAGGTTCTTGATGAAAGGTTTTCTCATCTATGAACTCTTGAGCTTTTATGACTATATGAGGGGTATTCCCCTAAAGGTATTCTATATGACCTTAAATGGTAATGTAAAGACTAATGACTACTTTAAAAGGTGAATTACTTAGATTGTAATGATGCTATACCTAATGTGTTGTTGTGGTGTTGATGACCTAGTTTCCTCATCCTTAACCCTCTACACTTGAATTAGCTATGAAGTATGTATGTATGTTATGGTATGATTTCTATATGAATGAAAGGTAGTTCTCATGATTATAGTGTAATGTAAAGTGAAAGGTTTATTCACTTGATAAGTGTTTCTAAAGTGAAAGGATTATTCTCACATATGAACACCTATGAGATATTATTATAAGATGTTTACATGAGAGTAGTAAAGGCTAATGTGAACTTATGTGATGACTAAAGATGATTACAAAAGGGAATTAAATTATTATCACCGAAAGGGCATGTAAATGAGATGGGGGTCTCACGTTTAGTAAGTCCGGCTCCCCACATGGGTTTCCTTACGTTTATCAAGTCCGGATTACCCACGGTATGTGTTGTCTCATGAGATGGAAACCCTCACGTTTAGTAAGTTAGGGTTTCTAGAAGCAATCTTCTTGACCCTAAACTAAGTTCCAACATAGAACTTTAGCTTAGTGGATCCACTTAGATACCTATGTATGAATGGTTACACCTTAGGCAAGTGTTAACCCTCTCTTTTTGATGTGGGAGTAGAACACCGGATTCTATGTAGCTCTCATGGTCTATGTCAGTTATTGCAATATTTCCCTAATGTAAAAATAAATGAAGGTGTGAACTCTTACTAGGGCTTTCTTAAGGGTTTCTACATAGTGTAAGGGAGGGTATGGGACTTCTCTTGCACATTGCACTTGTGGGATCCTAAGGGATGGTTGTAGTAGTGTTCTCTTATGATTATGATTATTATGACTTGTTTATGTTGAAGCTATCTTATGTATGACCATTATGAAGATGGTTTACCTATGATATGGACTATTTGAATTATGACTAAGATGTATGATATGAACATGTTGTATGAACTATGCCTTAATGGGGTTGTTCTATCTTATTATGAAGATCATGAATAATTCATGTTTTAATTGTATTATGTTAATGATTGACTTTTCTTGATATGAACTAATGTTTGTGAATGTCACCTTACTATGTATATGACATATGGATAAAACTAATGTATGATAAGCATGAGCCTGGTGATCCAAAGGTAATACTTAGTGTAGGTAGGACTATGGACCCTACCTATGCATTGCACAAGTAGAACTTAGGGTTACTTATGTGATTACTCTATTATGATGCAATGACCTTGATATTGACTATGCATGAGTATTGTGTCTTGTAATGAGTGATATATGCATTATGACTATGTTTGGAGACTATGCTTTGTTGATGTGTTACCTCTGTGCTTTGATGAACTATATGTGAGTTGTTTATGACTTATGATTCTTCTACTCTTTCAAGAAGACGTTCAAAAGTGCATAAAGCATGGTTTCAACTAAATGTCCCTTTTAAGCATGTTTTAATGGTTTTTATGCATGGCTTCCATACTTAGTACGTGTGTTGTACAAACCCATATTTTTTCTACATTTTTATAACGTGTAGGGTTTGGTGATGTGATGTCTTATGCTTGGAAGTTAGGTTCCTAAAGAGCTTGGTAATGAAGACTTGGGGAGTCCTTATAGTTTCGAGGATGAACCTACCTTGTACACTTATATCATTATGTCTTTATGTTTTATGTCTTTAGACTTGTGTAAGGGCCGTGTCCCTAAGTTGTTGTGGAAGAGTTATTATTCTAAATGTTATAGATGGTTTGAGACATAGTGTCATAGACACTCTCTTATTTTATGAAGACTTCGATTGTAAAGAAAAGTTTTAAATTTTCTGCTATTTTCATATGCTTTAATGTTCATGATATACTAAGGGCTTGTATAAGACCTCTGAGAGGTCGAGTACGTCATGTTACGACTAGGGGGTGCTCTCGGGTCGTTACACTTATTTCAAGTATTGATGATTTGATTTATCAACTCAAAGGTGCGAGTTACTTCTCAAAAATTGACCTTCAATTGGTTTATCATCAATTTAGGGTGAAGGAAAATGACATTCCAAAGATGACTTTCCAAACCCAGTATAGTCATCATGAGTTTCTGGTGATGTCTTTTGATTTGAGTAATTCCCCAATAGTATTCGTAGATTCAATGAATAGGGTCTTTAATTAGTGTCTTGACATGTTCGTGATGGTGTTTATTGATGAAATTTTGATTTACTCACAAAGTGAGGATGAACATATTGATCATTTGAAGATTGTGTTGCAAATTCTCAAGGATCGGGAACTGTATGCTATGTTTAGCAAATGTGAGTTTTGGTTGAGGTCCATTCCTTTCCTTGGCCATATTGTCTCTAGTGAAGGTATTCAAGTTGATCCTAAAAATCGACACAATTATGAATTGTCCTAGACCTTCGTCTTCTTCAGATATACAAAGTTTCTTGGGTTTGGCCGGCTATTTTAGAAGGTTTGTAGATGGATATTCCTCTATTGCCTCTCCTTTGATGATATTGACACAAAAGAAGGTGAAATTCCTATGGTCAGAAGCGTGTGAGAAGAGTTTCCACGAATATAAAGATTGATTCACTTCAACCCCTATATTGACATTAACAGAAGGATCAGATGGCTTTATAGTGTATTATGATTCTTCAGGATTGGACGTAGTTGTGCTTTGATGAAATATGGGAAAGTCATTACGTGTTCTTGAAGACAATTAAAGGCTAACAAAAAGAATTATCCAACTCATAATTTAGAGTTAGCAGTTGTAGTGTTTGCTCTAACTATGTGGTGGCATTACCTATATAGTGTTCATATAGATGTGTTTACCGACCACAAGAGTTTAAAATGTGTATTCACTCAAATGGACTTGAACCTTCACTGAAGGAGATGACTTGAGTTATTGAAGGACTACAAAATGAGTGTCCTCTATCATCCGGGTAAAGTAAATGTTGTGGAGGATGGTCTTAATAGACTATCAATAGGTAGTGCCTCTCTTGTATAGGACGGTGAGAAACAGTTAGCTAGAAATTTTCATTTGTTAGCCTGATTGGGTGTTCGTTTAGTTGATTTTAATGAAGGTTGAATCATTGTTCAAAATGGTTCAGAATCATATTTTGTATCAAATTTGAAGTTGGGGCATTATCTTGATCTAGTACTAGTTAAGTTGAAGAAGTCGAATTTTGAAAAATCCATTGAGCCTTTCTCCCAAGGTGGATATGGTTTCCTTCGATAATAAGGTCGGCTATGTGTTCTGAATATTGATGAATTGAGAAATCAAATTCTGACAGAAGCTCACAGTTCTCGGTATTTGATGTACCCGGGAGTCACCAAAATGTACCATGATTTATGGGAAGTCTATTAGTGGAATGAGATAAAAAAGGATAGTTTAAGATATGTGGCTAAAAGTTTGAATTGTCAGTATCAGAAGTCGGGTGGTTTTTCTCAAAACATTAGTATTCCTATATAGAAATGGAAAGATTTGAATATGGACTTCATTACAGGTTTATCTTGCACTCGTCTTCATTTTGATTCAATTTGGGTTATTGTGAACTGAATTAAAAAATTGGCTCACTTTCTTCCCGTTCAGACTTTATTTTCAGCGGAAGAGTATTCTAAGCTTTATATTCAGGAAATGGTAATGTTTCATGGAGTTTCCTTGTCTATTATAGTCGATCGTGGCACTCATTCACCTCTTGTGGAGTTCCCTTCCATGGAAGTCATTTTAAAAAAGGTTCTTGGTACTCAAGTGAAACTTAGAACAACTTTTCATCCTCAAATCAATGGACAAACCGAGCGTACAATCTAGACCTCATAAGATAATTTAAGAGCTTGTGTAATTAATTTAAAGGGTAGTTGGGATGATCATTTTCTTTCAATTGAGTTTGCTTAATTAATAGCTATCATTCTAGCATTGAAATTGCACCACTTGAGGCTATTTATGGTAGGAGTAATAGGTCTCCAATAGGTTGGTTTTTAAGTTGGTGAGATAGCTTTTATAGGGCCCGAGTTGGTGCAATAGCCTATGAGAAAGGTTTGACTTATTTGGGAAAGGTTGAAAACGGCTCAAAGTCGACAAAAATCTTATGCCGATGTTAGGAGAAGAGAGCTTGAATACGTTATTGATGATTGGGTCTACTTGGAAATTTCACCCAGGAAGGGTGTAGTGAGATTTAGAAAGAAACTGAAGTTTTGTCCCATTATGTGGGCCCATATCATATTTTGGACATACTGGTACGGTTGCTTATGAATTAGAGTTACGCAATGATTTAGTATCAGTACATTCGATATTGTAACACCTCGGAAATTAGTAGGTTAAACTGGAGCCTAGACATGAGGGTTAACGTCAAGGGTTAAGGGCAAGGGTTAAGGAATTTGGGTGAGGGCCACGGCAAGGGTACAAGCTGCAAAGAAAACACTTAGCCACTGCCTACCATGACCATGAGGGTCTTCATGACCCGTGGTGGCCACCACGAGTCGTGGTGCGGTTGGTGAGGCAGTGTGCTCCCAAGGCTGCCAAGAAAAGGCTCCCCTTCACGAGCCACTTCACGACTCGTGGTGAAGACCATGGACCGTGGAAAGGCTCATGGGGTTGCCTTAGCCTCATGGGGCTTTTCAAGTTGGGGGAGACCACTGGTCAAGGGACCACGGGCACCACCACGAGCCGTGGTGCCCTTGACGGGTCGTGAGGGTGGTCGTAGTGCCTGGGTAGGGGGCTGCATAGTTAGGGGTGTTTTGGTAAATTCCTAATTAGTTAGATATTTAATGGGGTCGATTTATATTGTTTTATTTAACCTATACAAATGTTTTTAAGTGATTAAACACCCAATTTATTTCATTATTTCCAAAAACCCAAATAAAACCCAAAAGAGTTCATCTGCTCCAAAATTCCTCTCTCTAGAATTTCTAAAGAAGAAGAAGAAAAAGTGGAAGCTAGGGCTTGAAAATCCAAGGATTTTATTCACAAATAAAGGGGAAAACTACATTAAGGTATGGTAGCTTTTCATCTATGGGTAGCTTTCACCCATAGAGTCCCTCCAAAGTCAATTTCTAACTTACCCAAAAAGTTAGGGTTTTACTCAAAGTCATGGACTCACTTCAAAAACGTTTATAATGATTTAATTTCTTTATAATATGATTAAATTTATGATTATTTACTTTTTTTTAAAGCTGAATTCCTTAAGAATCCATGATTTTCCCCAATTCTTCCAAATTGGATCTTAAGTGTGGGTATTGGTTGAATGTGATTAGAATATATTGAATTATGAATGTTGTGGATGGATTACTTGAATTATGTATTAATTAAGGAATTTGTACGGTTGATTATATTGAATATCCTCCAAGAAACCATGTAACCCCCATGTCCCCAATTTGTGCATTGTGATGTGGGTAAAGTATAGAAAGATGAATATCATGAGAATGTTCTTGTAGTAATTGAACTATGTGAATCATGTTGTTGCCATGTCTAATGTAGTAACCCTAGATGGGTTGAGGAATCATGAATATGATATTCATGTACATGTTTTATGAATACTTGCAAAGTAATGTGATTATGACTACAATGTAAATGGCATGATGTGAAAGGCTTTTCTCACAAAAATGAATTGGTAGGCCAATGGCGCCCTTTCATGAATGATTAATGAAGTATTCTAACGATGTACCTTGGATCGGTAGGCTAACGGCACCCTTCCATGTGTATAATGATGTACCTTGAATCGGTAGGCTAATGGAACCTTTTCATGTATGACAATGATGAACCTTGAATCGGTAGGCCAATGAAACCCTTTTATGAGGATTCAATGAGCTATTCTAATGATGTACCTTGAATCGGTAGGCTTATGGCACCCTTTCATATGTCCAATAATGTACCTTGGGTCGGTAGTCCAATGACACCCTCTCATGTGTCGAATAATGTACTATGGGAATATAATGCTTAGCACCGAGTGGATATTATGAGGTGGAAGCTCTCCCCATGTTAGGCCGGGTTTATACTAACAACCTCCTTATCCCATAACTATGTGTCCACATAGGATATTAGCTAGTTGATCCACCTAAGCTAAAAATGTTTCCGATCCTACCTTAGGCAAGTAGACCAACCCTTACGGTGTGGGATAGACACTGGATTCCATGATTTTCTCACATGGTCTATGTAACGACCCGAGAGCACCCCCTAGCCGTTACATGCGTATTCGACCTCTCGGAGGTCTTATACAAGCCTTAGCATTCATTCATCGCATAGATCATAAAAATCACTAAGAATTTAAAACTTTTATTTAATAAAACCATAAGACTTCAAGAGTCAACAACATTTGAAAACATCAATACGCAAGAGGAACTACTAAGTCTCTTTAGCCAATCTTAGACAAGAACTTAAAATGTGCTAAGGGACACGGCCCTTTACAAATAAAATGAAACTTAAGTGTCTATTACAATGACTAAGAAACTTCTAAACATAGTCCTCGAATCTTGAGGACATACCAAAGACTTGGAAGAGTGAAGAAATCCAAGCAACTCCAAAGCACAATCTCCTCCTAGT